>JBBPRK010001317.1:0-13221 GCA_038093075.1 Boletus patriciae | reverse complement strand
AAGGGAAGAAGGGAAGACATAGCCATGCACTGCACGGAGATGAAGATGGTGAGGAGTGCATGCGGCATAATGTGAAAAGAAAAGAGAAGCATAGGGACAGCGTGGCTGTCATAAGTTAATCTGATAAGATAAGAAGGAAAGAAAGAAACGACTAAGTTCGTTGAAATGATGTTAGGCGTAATGAGCCGTAACACTACCCCCTCTCTAAAGATCGACTTCCAGGCGATCAAAAGGAATCTGTTTGGGGTGGAGACTTGTAAAAGGCTCCGGCCTCTTTTGGAAAAGTAATAAGAAATCCTCCGGAGGGATTGAAATGGCCCTGGGTGCCGCGGGGTTCGCGTGGTAGAAGTCATTCAATGCTTCCTTTGCGTTGCCGAGGTTACTCTTAGGTTCCCAGGTACGATCCGTGTCGTCATAGCCCTTCCAATGAACGAGGAATTCCAGCTTTTTATTTTTATATCGTGAGTCGATGATTCGGTCCACCTCCCATTCGTTGTCCCTGTCTTCAGTGACATGCACGGGTCCCGGCCGGTTAGAGACTTGACCTTCCAGGCGGTCGCGATATGGTTTGACCCGTGAAACGTTTACAACGGGGTGGATTTGCATTGACTTTGGTAATTTTAATTCAACGGCGTTAGGCCCTGCCAAGCCGATGATTGTGTACGGGCCAAGCCATCGCTCAGATAGCTTGCGTGAGGCACGTGTCAAACGTAAGTTTTCTGTGGATAGCCAGACTTGCTGGCCGATGGTATACTCGGGCGCTGCCGAGCGGCTTTTATCGGCGTTGACCTTCATTCGATCTTGTGCCTGTTTCATATTTTCTTTGACGCTTTCTATTACGTCTTCCATCTCTGCTGCGAATTTTTGAGCCGCTGGGGCTTTATCCGAACTAATGGGTTCAATTCCCATGCGAGGAAGATATGACCGTGTCACGTCGAAAGGTGACTTCTTGGTTGAAGCGTGTTTCTTTGTATTAATGGGGAATTGGGCGATTGGCAGCCAGGCAAACCATGAATCTTGCTTTTCAAAGCAGTAGATTCGTAGGAACTTCCCAATCTCCTTATTGACAATCTCGGTCTGTCCGTCTGTTTGCGGATGAAAAGATGTTGATAACTTAGTGGCGATGCCGAGGGCCTTGTTAAGCTCCTGCATAACTTGTGCCGCGAATTGCGGGCCTCGGTCCGATGTAATAGAGCGTGGAAGACCATGATGCTTCCATACGTTTGCCAAGAACAACTTTGCTGTGTCCAAGGCCGAACATGTTTTCGTACAAGCGATCAACTCAACCTCCTTTGATAAGCGATCAACGACCGTCAAGATCGAATCGTAGCCGTGGGATAGGGGAAGATCCGTAATGAAATCGGCTGAGATGTGTTCCCACGGGGTGTTCGGAATAGGGAGTGGTTGGAGGAGGCCTGCTGGGGCCTGATTAGATCCCTTGAATCTTTGGCATGTGTCGCATCTAGCGATGTAATCTTTGACTAGAGTAGCCATTCCAGGCCACCAATAGTTGCGCTGCAACAACTCTATGGTTTTTTCGTAACCCGGGTGTCCAGCGACCGGGGAGTCATGATGTTTTTGGATGATCTCCATCCGTAGTATGCTGCTTTCCGGCACGTAAAGTCTGCCGAAAGTGTCGTATAGGCAACCATCGCGTTCTTCACAGATGGAATTCTTCTTACACAGCCTCTGAATATCCGCTTCATTCAGAAGGCACGTGGTGTTGAATATTTTTTGTTTTAATATGTCCCCATCATCTGCGATAAGGATGGTTGTCCTAATCTTATCCGGGGTGATAACAACGATTCCTTTGTTGTCATCTTCTATTCCCACGGCGTGATCTTCTCTTCTAGAGAGAGCATCTGGTTTCGTCATTGTGTGGCCAGGCTTGTAGAACCACAACATGTTGAACCGTGAGAGGTACATAGCCCATCGGGCTTGCCGACGGTTGAGATCCTGTCTCGTCATGAACCATTGCAAATTTGCATGGTCGTTCCATATTTCAAATTGGTGCCTAGCACCTTCTAGGTAATGACGCCATTGTTCCAGCGCTTGGATGACTGATAGCATCTCTTTATCTGCGACCGGGTAGTTCCGTTCTTGTGGCGTCATGGAGTGGGAAGAGAATGCGACGGGATGCCATATGCCGTCCTTCTCAATAGATAATACTGCGCCTGTAGCGTAATCGCTAGCATCCGATTCCAGGCAGACTTTGCAATCTAGATCCGGGAACGCGAGTACCGGAGCGGTGGTGAAATGTTCCTTAAGTGTGTCAAACGTGTGTTGCTGGGGCTGTTCCCATCGAAAGGGTTCTTCTTTCTTGGTTAGGTCATGTAGCGGGCGTGCAACGCACGCATAATCTTTTATGAACCTCCGATAGAAGTTTGCCAGACCTAGGAAGCTTCTTACTCCTTTTACGTTCTTTGGCTTAGGCCAATCTAAGATTACTTTGACCTTTGTTTGGTCCATTTTAATGCCGTCACATCCGACTATCATGCCGAGGAAGTCAACTTCTGTGGCGCGGAACGTGCATTTTTCGGGTTTGACGAATAAGTCATTTTCTTCCAAGCGGCGTAGAACCTCGGGGACGATTCGATCGTGCTCAGCTTGGTTATCTGTTTTTGTAAAGATTATTAGGTCATCAATGTAGACCACTACCACGTCATCCATGTCTGTGAAGATTTCGTTCATCATCGCTTGGAATGTGGCGGGGGAGTTGCATAGTCCGAAGTACATGACCAACAGTTCGAATGCTCCACGGAAGCAAACGAATGCGGCTTTCCATTCGTCGCCTTCTTTGATTCGGATGTTGTTGTATCCCCATCTTAGATCCATTTTTGTGAATAGCTTAGACCCTTGGAGTTTATCCACTAGTTGCCCGATCAACGGCAAAGGGTAATTGTTTTTGACGGTGGAGTCGTTGAGGTATCGATAATCCTGTACCATACACTTCTTGCCATCTTTTTTGGGCACGAAGAACACCGGTGACGTTTGGGGGGATTTAGAGGGCCTTATGTAACCCTTCTTCAGCTGATCATCAAGGAACGTGGTAACCTCTTCTTGCTCCTGTGGCAATAGAGGGATGATTCTGCCTTTCTTGGGCTTAAACGTGTCCTTGAGGTCTATTGCGTGATCCCATGGTTTTCTGATCGGCATCCGTTCTGATTCCTTTTTCGAGAATACGTTAAGATATTTGTGATATTCCATGGGGACTAATTCCTCGGGGTTTTTCTCTCTAGGTTTCTGAGATTCCTGTTGCGCTTCCAGTGCACGGATTGTTTCATGGACGTAATATTGGTTATCGTATTCCTCTTCTTCCATCTCTTGGATGAAAGCGGACTTGTCCTGCAGCATGTGACAGTGGTGTGGGCAACGTGTCATCTTGACCGTGCCTTTTGACCAATCAATTTCTGGGTTGTGGCGTTGCAACCACGAGAAGCCCAAAATGAAGGGGTTCTGTCCCAGATCGGTCACTTCTGCTGTGACTTTCTCATGATGTCCCTGGAATTCTACGACCAGCTCCGCGGAATGTGTAATGCTTCCGGCAGAGTTATGTGTTCTGTCCACGTTGTACACAGGAATGGGGTTTCGGAGGGGAATAAGTGGGACTTTGTGCATTTCTGCCCATGTTTTGTCAATAAAGATTGTGTTAGCACCCGAATCCAGGAGTGCGTCTGTCTGAGTAAAGTTTTGCCGCTGTGTAAACAGTGCAATCCGAATAGATAGATTGATTTCTCATGCGGGTCTTACGCTTTGCACATAAGCGTCGTCTGGGATTTCTGGACTATTTTTGTTTTTTGTAGAGGAATTAAGCGCAGGTTTATCGTCCCTGCTGAGCCCACTAGGGGACCCCTCTGACGGTGAATTGGAAATTTGGTTTGTTGCCGCAGAATCCTCGTCGTCAATGATTTCTTCCACAGCGAGGTTTTCGTATCGGTTCTGCCCCTTCACACACCCAGACACGTGTGTTGGAGCTAAGCTTTTCCCGCCGACTTGGCAGCGAGAGTTTCATAATCTTTGAACCAGGCTCTAGCCTTGTCCAGTGACATTCCTTTTATGGAAGAGGTCCAGTCGCGACCTTTTCCCTTGTTGTCCTTGTGATTGGTGCTTTTATCCTCGTCCCAGGAGGTGGCGGGCTTATCTTCAGTTTCGGTCAAGTGTACCTGGTGCCCGTTGCCCTTGCCTTTGCCTCGCTTGGAGCAGGCCTTTTGGTGACCACCTCCGAAGAAGTGGCACTTGGGGCACTGAAGTTTGGGTTTCGGACAGTCTTTGCCGAAATGCCCTTCTTGTTGACAGTTGAAACATTTGTTTTTGCCGCCTGTCTTTACGGCATCGATGTCCATGGCGTTAGGGTCCTTTTGCTTGACCCGTTCCACCGTTCCTTTCCGAATGAAACTTAGGAGCTGTTTACGTGCTCCCACTTGCCGAAGATCGGCCTTGAACGTGTCTAGGAACGTGTAGCGTCCCTTTTCCAGGATCAGACGCGAGACGATCTCTTTGTCTGCATTCTGCTCCAATAACTCTATTTGCTGAGTTTCGTCATAGTTGGCAAGGAGGGCGTAATTTTTGAATTTCAACAAAAACACCTCCATGGGGTGCTCCTTTTGTTTCAAGTTCCGGAGGGCTAACCAGTTTTGGTCCTTCTCATTGGTGGACCTGAAGTGTTTTTCGACTAGGGTGGAAAAGTCATCCCTGTTACGGCTCAGTACGCCTAACAGCGTCCTAATGGACTTAGTCGTTTTTCTTCTCTTTCCTTATCTTATCAGATTAACTTATGACAGCCACGCTGTCCCTATGTCTCTCTTTTCTTTTCACATCATGCCGCATGCACCCCTTATTCCTTTCATCTCTGTGCAGTGCATGGCTATGCTTTACTTCTCTTCTTCCATTCTGCCACCGCCGTGCGGTTGCCTCATGCATCACTTCATTTTCATTCCATGGCCGTGCTTGATGCACGCTTCTACCTCATGCTACTAGAGTCCGGAATATTCTAGAACAGTTATCGGTAGATCCGATACAAACATGTACATACCGTAGTAGTAGCATATAAGGGCGCAAGTCCCACCCAGAGAACTCCAGTTTCGTTCTCTTGGTTTTTCCCCTATCAACCAGTGAGATCATCTCCCCGACCAATTGTAGCACTCTTGGTGCGTACTCGACTTCTTCGATTCCCTAGAGTACCAGTTGACGCTGGTTACCATTGGGTTGTTTCAATCCCAGTCAGTCTCTCCTACTCCTCGGGGGATTGCGTTCAGCTGGCTCCTTGCAAAGTCACCAGCTCTTCCTCCCACCATGCGTGAGAGCACGGCGGAAATTGCCTTTCTATCCAGGAGTGCAGCGGCGTTTTCATGTCACCAGCTGCGGACATGTGTCCACCATTCTTCAAATTTCTTCCCAGGTGAACCATCAAAGTTCCCAGGGTCAGAAAAGATCTTGGATAATTTTGCTTCTGCGGGAGCCCTTGCTCCTGCACTCAGGCTGCCTGTGGGTATCGCCAGAAGCTGTGCTTTCAACTGGTCGACTTCTTGTGATAGGTTTATATTTAGGATCCTGGTTGTGTCCAGTGCATCCTGTTGAGCTTCCATGAACAGCCTCAGTTCTCCTGCTAAATCACCCCAACTACCACCGGACGATCCTGCGACCGAGAGGGCGGCAGCCAAACTGGCGGGGAGGGAAGAAGACATATTTTTGTTATTTTAGGAAGTGTATCTGGAGGGGCGGCAGAGTATTTGTCTAGGGCATAAAGTAACCTGACTTATCTGTTCGTTGGGGCGTGGATCTCCGAGGTTAGCACGACGAATGCTCTTCTGTAATAACGGCTTCCTCTTATGGACCCTTTGCTTCTTTCTCGGTACTTCCTCAGGTACCTGCTCCTCTTCTTCTCTTTCTCGCTTAACTACTACCTCAGGACGGGGGGACCACCCTTCCCTAGTTACGGTACACAAGTACTTGAGTTTGGGTTCTTCTTCCCGAATGGACGACCCATGTGCAACGGCGGAGGATGCTAAAGGGGCAGGGTAGACGAGTTCCGCCAGTTCCAATTCTAGGTTGTTGGGGTTGATGGACTGGTGCGTCTGGATTACAGACTCTTGCGTAATCGGGGAAAGGAGCGAGGCGACGGGGTCGGTGGATCTGAGGGCGACCGCGATCGTTCTTAGTAAACCCTTCTGAGTCTCTGGGTAATACGTACGAGGACGGCCTTAACTCCTCGTGGAGTAGGGAAAGGAATCTTGTGGCCGGTGACAGAGCGTCAACTACTTCTTCCTCAGGCACGGGCGGTGGAGTACCAACCAGTGCTTCTTCTAAGCCCCTTTGGATCGTGGGAAGTGCGTTGCCTCCTGCGACAACTGTAGCCACGTAAGGGTGGCGGAGAGAGTCTTCGACTGGCCTAGCCGAGTCGATGGCGGGGAAGGGGCAGAGTGTTCTGTGGAAGGAGATGGGCACTGGCAATAGTCAGGACTAGCTGTGTGCCGCGATGAGGACTTGACCGCTACTAACTTGTGTAGGCGCATCGGCGAAGTGATTCGGTAGAGTGATGAATAGCAGTTTAGTTCTAATGAAACAACCCAATGGTAACCAGTGTCAACTGGTACTCTAGGGAATCAAGAGAATAGAGGGTGCACCAAGAGCACTAGCGGTTGGTTGCGGAGATGATCTCACTGGTTGTAGTGGGGAAAAACCAAGAGAACTAAACTGGAGTTCTCTGGTTGGGGCTTGTGCCCTTATATACTACTATATATGTATGTACATGTTTGTATCGGATCTACCGATGAATGTTCTAGAATATTCTGGACTCTAGTAGCATGAGGTAGAGGCGTGTATCAAGCACGGCCATAGAATGGAAGAGAAGTAAAGCATGATGCAACCATGCGGCGGTGGCAGAATGGAAGAAGAGAAGTAAGGCATAGCCATGCACTGCACGGAGATGAGTAGGGTGAGGAGTGCATGCGGCATAATGTGAAAAGAAAAGAGAAGCATAGAGACAACGTGGTTTGTCATAAGTTAATCTGATAAGATAAAGGGAAAGAAAGAAATGGCTAAGTCCGTTAGGACGCTGTTAGGCGTACCAAGCCATAACAGCGTAGCTGTCATGAGACTAAAGGGGGATCTTATCAGTCAAGACAAGAGATAAGATAAGAAGCAAAAAGAAAATCATAAGTCCTTTATGTTAGGCACTAGAGAGCAACCGTAACACATATCCCGAACTCTACCTGAATTCCCGAGGTATTCCTGAGTCATTTCTGTATGATCCCCAAGTTATTCCCGAGTACTCTCAAGTATTCCTGAGTTTCCCGAGTTAAACCTGAGCCGGTCCACTTACCTCCTTATACCCAAATAAGTATGGGAATACAGATTATGCATTTTGTCAGCATTGGTCCCATTCTCCAATGGGTCAACAGCCACTTATTTATTCACATTTCTCAAGTACAGTTGCCTCATTACAATGAAGCATGCCATAACACCACTGCATGAATCACCTTGCAAGGAGGACTGGCAGTGCATAGTGGCTGCTTCTGGTTCAAAGGGGGCCCATTACCAGATGGCTCCTTAAAGGAGTTTGACAAGGATTGTGCATTCACACTTCAAGACTTTACTGCCACTAGGAACAAGACTAGTGTGGACCACCCTTTCACATATGACCTGACAGATGTCAACAATATTTCAAACATCCTTGGGATCCCATGGGAACCATGCAAGGATGTGCCATGTTCAACATCCCCCATGTTTATTGATTTCACGTGGGACTTAGAGCACCATACAGTAGCACTCACCTAGGTGAAGTGGCTCAAATACCTCACAGCCCTACAGGAATGGTCATTCAAAAGAACACACATCCTGTATAAGGTTCGGGATCTGCTTGGCAAGCTGATGCATACATCACAAATTTTTCCTGAAGGTTGCTCATACTTAGTCAATCTCAAAACCATGCTAGTCATCATTGGGTCAAAACCATTTGTTCCTCACATGCCACCCAAAGGCACTCAAGATGACATTAAATGATGGAGTGAACACCTTGCAGCACAAGCCCCCCCAGCACCCATACCAACACCACAACAGCCAGTTGACCTGCATGCATACTCCAATGCCAGTTCATCTGTCAGCATTGGAATTCACCTACAAGCATATTGGCATATATGGACCCTTTGAGCAGGATGGAACATGAATGGGTTGGACATCAGGTGGGCAGAAGCAGTTGGTTTTGAGCTGCTCGCCTATTAGTCTCAGCATCATTCAGCCCAGCATTACCATTCTTGTGCATGGTGACAACAAAGGAGTCATCAAGGCCTAGCACCATGGTTGCAGTTGTAACAAACTGGTCAGTTGTATCTTCAAGCAGCTCATACCTGAGCTCATACTGTATGTACATGTGGATTGCAGAATCATCACTAGGTATGTACATTCCTAGCCAGGGCAAGCCTGCTGACCCTCTTTCACATGGCTTTTTCCCACCAGTACCCTACTGCTCCAACCCTTCCACATCTCCAATGAAATCAGCCACTTCCTCATCAATTCCACACTCTCCATAGCAAGGTCAAACAATCTGAGTCCCCACACAAAGCCATGGCATGCCTAAACACCTGCACCCTACATTGCTAGCAAGGGCTTTGCAGGCTCCCACAGCAGAACACCCACCCTCATGACCTCATCATCCACCCTGTCCTCACATGAACAATCAGCAGAGCAGGCCACACTACATCCACACTGCATAGCAAAGGAGAGGCTTCTCACCTGGTGCCCAGTTCAAGTCTGAGCACTGTAGCACCCCTTGCAAAAAGAGGACACACAACACCTTCTTACTGTTTTACCTTATGCCTGGGCAAACTCAACAAAGGAAACATATGGTTTCAGGTTACTCACCTTTTGTACATTCTGTGACTTCAAATCCATTCTGGAAACTGAACACAGCCCAGTAATGGAGGATATTGTGTCTCCATTCATTGTGCACTTAGCTGGCACATATGCACCTCCCACAGGCATCAATTATGTGAGCATGGTGCAAGTGTTGAAACAACCCAAAAGGTCACAGTGTCAACTGGGACTCTAGGGAATCAAAGACTAAGAGGGGACAGACCAATAGCGCTAGCAATTGGTTCTGGAGGTGATCTCAATGCGGAGAAAGAAGAACCCTTGGACTTTTCATCCTTAGGTTTGCTGGGTGAGGACAAGGAATTATTGGTGTTGGAACTGGATGATTTGGAGGAGGAATTCTGATTCCCTGAGTTTGAACTGGAGGCCTTAGAAGCACGCGAAATTACTTCCTTGCGCTCCTAGTACCTGTGGTTGATCTTCTGGGAAAGAGTGCAGAGTTCTGTGATACTATCAGGCTTGCCTTGATGAGAGATCTCTTCTTTAATCCGATTGGGAAGTCTGTTGTAGAAGCTCCTCCTAAGAGCTCTGTGACCCCAGTCTTGGACTTGGCTTGCCAAGCAGTTCCATTCTACGATGTATTTAGTGATCCTTTGACCGTCCCACATCTGCAGTTGCTTGAGTTGAGCTTCCACATCAGCCACAGGGTTGTGCATACCAAAGTTAGTTTGGAGTTCATAGAGGAAGTAATTCTAATGGTCCATCCATAGGGGTTGGAGAGCCGGAGCTAGATCTCCAAGCAGGTTGGGCTCAAAGTACTCGAGTGCAACATCCTTTAGATAGGACTGGGCAAATGTTACCTTAGCCCTTTCCTTTCAGAAGGACTTCAGGTTTTCTTGAAAGTTGATTTCACATTGAACAACAAAAGGACAGAGTTTCTTGGGATCAGACCCATCAAATGGATCTGGCTCCTGCACCTTGGTCTTTGGGCCATCAGTGTTCCGTTTCCATCAGAGTGCTTCTCTGGTTAGGTTCCTAATTGCATCAGCGAGTTGTGCAAAGGGTTTGAAAGCAAGAGGAACATTATTAAGGTCATCTTCAGGATTGTTGGTCCCGAAGTTCTGTTCTGTATTGGAGGTTGTAGTGTTGGAGGAGTCATCGGAAGAATTGTCAGGATCGTCACCATTGCTATTGTCACCACCACTGCCTCCTGGCACTGGAGTGTTGGGACGTTCATCACCATAAAGGTCATTGTCATTGGGGATTACTCAAAAACAAGGTCCGTCTGGAGACTGCTCTTATGGTAATGGAGTTAAAGGTGACAACAGAGTGCGCTACCATGCTTGTGAGATTGATGGTGCGGCTTGTTGGGTCAAGCTGATGAACTTGCCAGGAATACTTCAAGAGCTGCCATAGGCAGTCTGTAGTACACTAGCACGGCAAGAGGTTCTTGTGGTTTGAGTAGGCATAGTTGAAGATCAGAACTTGACAAGTGCGAGTTCATATATACTGTCAAGTCCAGGTTCTCTGGGCTCAAGTCCGATGGAGGAAGCAGTAGAGGAATGGGGGTGAGTCACAGAGGTGGACTGGAGGTCTGACAGAGATACGAGAGAGGGGACTTAATAAGGACTTGGCGTAGACTTGTGTGTCACGCCCTTGTCAAGGTCATTGTCCTTGATTTCAGAGGTACGGAGGTGCAGAGGTACAGAGATGAACGGAGACATGAAGGGGGACTTTGAGTAAGAGGATGGGAGACTTTGTTGATATACAAACTGAAGTACAAAGGTGGAGTACAGGGGATTTATATACTAAGACGATTGGATCGGGGATTGGATGTAAGTATGGAGGAGCATGTGGAAAGGTACGAAGTGCATGTGGATGGAGATGGAGAATGGAGAAAGCATATGGAGGAGGAATGGTGGCAAAGGAAGACATGTGGGACAACATAGTAACAATGAAGGGTCATAAGTATACAATGGAGAGTGAGCTAACTAAAAGGAGATAAAGCATCGGGAAGAAAGGAGGCAGTGAGGACGGATGTCCGATATGGAGAATGATATACATAGGTCTGAGGTGAAGTCCGATGGAGATACTCAGTTTTGGATCGGGGTTGGGTCAAAAACAAAGGCAGACTGGATCAGAGGATCGGGCATGGATATGACACTTCTATTCCCCCTTTCCCAGTCATTAATTCCCCCCCCCCCCCCCATGGAACTACCTCAGCACTCAACCCTTGTCTCTTGTCCTACCATGAAAAACACCACCGAAATAGGTGTTCCTTATGTCCCTGCAATCCAGTGTGCCATTCTTGCTGCTGCCACCACTGCTGAATCAGTATGTCAAGACATGGATCGGACTCCTGGCTGAAACTCCAGAAACTCGGAGTTCACTTGGACGTGGGACTTGGCCTCAGCTTATGTGCTGTGCCCTTGTTGCAGTTCAGGTCCCAGAGGTCAGAAGAGGTCAGGTCGGAGTGTCGGAGCAAGGTGGTAGCTTGGACGATGATCAAGACAAGTGAACGACAAGAAGGAAACAAACTCAAGGCATCAGGGACAAGAGGAATTCATCCCAAACAGGCAGGAGGATGTCGAACACGATGAGGAGACAAGGAGTGGGTCTAAGTCGACATGGGTGTGTCTAAGTCAATATTTGAACTAAAGTACAGGAGGGTAAATGAAGGGTATTTATACTAAAGGGAAAACTGCAGAAACACAAGAGGAACAAGATTTTGGGGCAGTGTTCCAGAGCTATGAGTGTGCTGAGTGGTGGTAACACTGCCTCGGAGGAACCTAAGATCCGAAGATCTGAAAGGGGTTAATAAAGGTACAAGAATGTAGAGAAGACGAAAGGGGATATGTACTCAGAAGCTTGGAAAGTCGGATGTATGTCAGTTCCAAGTGTACAGGATGTAAAGGGAATAGTACAGGGCCAGACTTCTGAAATCTCGGAGGAGACTCGGAGCTAGACTTGGGGGAATACATAGAGTTCCTCTGGCAACAACAACAACAACAACAACAACAACAAGGGTAACTCCTCTCCTACTTCCGATTCCATTTTGTCCAAGCTGGGCAAAGATGGTGAACTCCTTCCGGAGGAACGCCAGCAATGCCTTAAGCAAGGCCTATGCTTGTTCTGCAGGCTTGCAGGTCACTCCACGAAGGAGTGCCCGGAGTCCACCTTGAGGGCCACGAAAGGTCAGTTTGCTATGGCTATGCCGGCAGTCTCAACATCAGGCTCTGCTTCTTTGGAAGCAAAAAAATAGACTGCAACTCCCGTGACGTACAGCCTGGGATTTGCATTGAGCCCGACTATGCTCTGACGGAGCTGCATCTCAATGCATCCGCTCTCTCCCTCTTCCTTTTCTATCTCTTCCGCCATAGACCTCCACCTTGCCTTCACTTCGGGTGAAACCACCGAGACGTTTTATGTTACCTCATTGGATTCCTCATGCATGATTGTTTTAGGACACTGCTGGCTTGCCTGCTACAATCTGTTGATTGACTGGGCTACAAGCAGCATTACATTCTGACCATCTGCAGTGGGAATGCCAATCCCAATGTCATCATCCGAGTCTCTGGAGTTGAACTCCATCCCCCCTCCTCTGTCTTCCAACCCTCTTCTTCAGGATCATCCTGGCCTAGCCAGCCATCCTTGGGAGATACCACCCTTGGATTTACCCAAAGCCCCAGGACTCCTGTGCCCACCAATCTCCTTTGTCAACACTGCAGCTTTTCAGCACGCGTGCAAACTAGAGGGCTCCATCTTGTTCTCCCTTTCCCTCAGCTCCATGTCTGCTCGGGCTGCTGCCATCTCCAATGGCACCCCTGATGACCCAGTCGACCTAACCAGAGTTCCACCAGAGTACCACGACTATGCAGATGTCTTCAGCAAGAAGAAAGCCGACACTCTAGCACCTCATCAGCCCTTTGATCTGAAGATTGAGTTGGAGGAAGGAACAGAACCCCCCTTAGGCAGGCTATACTCCCTCTCCCCTTCGGAACAGGAGTCCCTTCGGGACTTCCTGGATGAACACCTGATGAACGGCTTCATCTGTCAATCGTCCTCCCCCCATGCTGCACCTGTCCTCTTCGTCCAAAAGAAAGATGGCTCTCTCCACATTTGTGTCAATTTCTGAGGCTTAAACAAGATCACAAAAAAGGACTGATATCCACTTCCCCGCACCTCCGACCTGCTTGAAGCCCCAAGCAGAGCTAATATCTACACCAAGCTCGATCTCCGGTGACTTGCATGGAACTGGTTCCATGCAAAGTCAGACATTATACCCGAATGAGTGAACTTCCACCTACATCTCATAAGTGGAATCCCTCAACACAAAAGGGATAGATGACTATTAGTATAGTCTACCTACTCCCAAAGTTTCATACCATTCCATCAAAGGATAGAGGAGTTATG
>JBBPRK010001316.1:0-13226 GCA_038093075.1 Boletus patriciae | reverse complement strand
TACGGGGGACGACGCGAGGGCCCTGCTTTACCCGGTGTATATCCTGTCGTGAGCACGGCTCGGTGCCAGACCAGAGCGCAGAGGGTACTCGTGTCGATGCTCAACAGTGCGCTGGCGGTGTTGGAGAGCAACGACTGCTGGGCGCTGTGTTGGCGTTGGACGGAGGGACGAGGAGGGGGTTCCCCAGGACATTGAGGTTGATGCGCAAGGACTGGAGCGGTGCCATTGAATGAGCACCTAGCATAGCTCTCGGTCGAGAGGGGCGAGGCGTAGTGGAGCGGTGTGCAAAGCACGGCACTGCACAGTGAATGTAACGCACGTTGTGTGTGCTAATACGACGGGCCATTCCACAGAACCCGACTTGAATTTGGTCGTTAGCAAACATACTTTCTGGCCGTACTACGACTACAAATTGGCTGACATCTTTGACTACTCCGAATCTTCTGGCTTGCAGCTGGCCACCGAATTCAGCATTCATGGAAACTGAACATCCCTGATCGTCCACTCTTGGCTCAGGTTGCCGGCTACAAGCGTAGTGATTGTGACCTGTTTAACAACATTTTTCAAGTACTGAGCTGAGCTGACAAGTACGAGGCAGCAGGACGAACGTTGGTCAAAAGTCCAGATCCAGCGGGGACATTCCACACAAGATTGGTGTTCGGAACTTTGATACTTTTTAATCGTCAACAGCGTGAACAAATTCGGTTCCATCGGCCATGAATTTGAACATACATCGAGTTGGGGCTCCAAAAGTCGACGACCGAAACTTCCCAGGCGAAAGGGGTGTCACTGCTGACGACTTGTTGGCCCTAGATATCGATTCAAAAGCAGGTTAGTCACGGTGTGCGAATCGAATTTAGGGAGCGGTCGAGCATCACTAACAGCGGCAGCAGAAGCGACGGAAGCGTATAAACCTGTGAGGACGCTTTGAATGTTGAATTGGTTGCGGCCCGTATTTACAGGGATGAATCGCCACTAGTGAATGAAGCATCATATTGGTAAATTATAACAGAGGAAAAGGTGGTTTAAACGTTTTGGTTCCGGGACCCAGTCACGAGGCCCTGCCCGGGATTGAGGTTGTAGACGATGACGTTTGTTCCAGGGGCGGGGGCGCCGCCATACAGGTCGGCGAACAGCTTGACTCCTGCGTTTTCGACAGTCTGACCGATAATGGACATGTTTGTCAGGAGTGAGTGATGAGGGAGTGATGCTGGTCGTCAAAGATGAAAGTGATCCCATTTATACAAGAGATAACACGGATGTGAATGTGTGAAAATATGATGCGAGGATGGTACGATATCGTACCATCGTGAAGAAGAATAGATGCTGTGGTCTAGGTGGGCTCGAGCTCGTATGGCTAAATGCATGCATGGGCGTTAATTAAAAGACAGGGGCGAGAAGCCGGAGATTTTTTGGCCGAAACGGATCTCAAGCTCTCGAGCAAAACGAAGAGTGAGGGTGGGTTGAGCAACCAAACAGCTGAGCTGGCGCTGTGACAAGAGTCGAGCGAGCAGCGTCGGACAAACTGCTGAACGTGTCAGAAATTTGTATGCAGCCTGCGAGGGAGTGCAAATGAACGAATATGCAAAAACTGTGAGACCACGAACCTCCAGCGCAAGGTTAAGTTTGCGCCAGGTCATCAGGTGTGCCCAAACCCCGGCCAATACCACGGGACCCAGGTCGGCCAAAGTATGGCTATTGCAGAGTGTACGCATGGGTATGATCCAGATGTACACATGTGTGATCGTCGACCACGGCGCGCATAGTACGGAGATGTCATTTCTAGGCCATCAGGTGTGCCTTGACTCCCGGGTCGTTCTTGAGACTGTCACGTTGAGGTAAGGCCTCGCCAAGTTTTTATTTCCCATTTCACCACCTGACGGGACCTGGAAGAAGCCCGTTGACTTGGCCGCGGGGCCATTCGCATTTGGGGTATCTTCCACTGAGGACCTTCTCAAACCCATGGCCCACACTGTTGTCCGCGTGTGTATCAGTACACAAGACACGTACACGACAAGAGATTTTGACGTTGGTCTTGGGGGATGACGGGTGTCGGGTGTCGGGATGGTAACTTGTGCGCCGCTTTGCTTCTCGTCCTAATCCCGCCTTGGAGGACATTATAATGTCCGTTACTACTGCCGGCGGTGGTCTGGGCTGTGGTCATCGAGAAGCGTGTTGCGGCGCTGAGTGGACGAACATTGCGTGAGAGTTGAACCTGTCCAGAAGGAATCGTGAGGTGGCCCGAGTTTAAATGTGATTGATTCAAGGCTGGTCATTGCGCCATCAAAATTTGCGAGGAGGCCTCCCTCTCTTGCGTCCTGAATAGAGGTACACCCACCTCGTGTTGATATCGTCATGAACACTCCTCTGGGCTTGCCATCTATGCTCCGTCTATGCGCGCAGTCGGCCCAAGAGTAATTGAATTTGATTCCTGAGTTTGACTCAACGCTGGGGTATCATCTAAAGCAGGATGCTGGTTGTGGTCGTTTTTTTGTAATTGTTGTTGGAGAACAGCCCGTAGATACTGCATTACTTTTTCCTTAACCACGTTCACTACATTTCCTTTTTCGGACATTCGCGGTATGGCTACGCGCACCGCTCACCTTTTCGCCTTTCCACCAGTCAGCGCTCATGTACACTCGACTGGAGGTAAGCCATAGCTACACTCCTTATATCCACTTACTGACATTGGGTAGGATTTACTCCTCCCACTTTAGTCGTACCCTTTCACAATTGTAACAATGGGAGGATGCGGCCCAGTACCGAGAAGAGATGTGGTTCCCAGACAACTCCGACCCACCCTGAAACCCTTCCTCACACTGATCGTGTATTCACGATTCCCAAACATCGTGGACTCAATGAACTGTTTAAATCAGTCTCGGACCTGAGCGATTTCTGAAAAGTCTGCTTTGGCGCCAAACTGCTCGTTGCTTCCAATTCACTTTCTAAGGCATCGAGATTTATGTTCGACCGCAGCTGACATTCAGGAGGCAAAAATAGGATATTTCCTCATGAACGGTGGTTGTCGTTGACGGAGAAGTGTGGAAAACAACGGTGTGTCTTGGGAGGAAAGCGCTGTTTGTGAGTGCTCTTCCTCGAGACTGGATCGGTGACGGTGACGGTGCTTCAGTTCTCACAGTAGAACTCTACCAGAAGTGTCGCATAGGAAAGGACGAGCTTTCCGGCTATCTGAAATACCATCGGTGCGATATGGAAGGGCTTAGGGATTTGGGGTAAATGTGTCGGTTCTGAGCAACGAGGTCTGCTGAAATGCCTCACGACCACAGTCCTCGACGAGCCCCTTGGAAGAGCCACATTCGACCGCCACAATGACTCGAAATTGCTAACGATGGGGGTTGACCGTCACTCGGACAATGCTAGTAAGACGAACGAAACGACAGGCTACGGCCCTCCCCGAATCATCGGCTTCGTATCAGATGTAGTCAATTATGGTACAGGCGTCCTAGAGCTGGTGAATATGTGGGACTCGGTGCACCCTTCGGCGGCGTTTCGAGCGATCTGCACGTTGTTCCTACTTGGGATGTAGGTTTTCTCGAAGAAGGGCCAGCTCCCTGGCACGTGTGTCACGGTTCTGATGGCCCCATCATGTAACCTGGCTTGGGTTCATGTACGTGGACAGCCTGAGCGTTAGGAGAAAAGGCGACATCGACATCGACGTGAGTCCCTGCTTTGTCTGGTATTCATACCATTCACACATGTCAAGGACGTGCATGCTCTCGTCCTCCATTGCACAGCAGACATGCCACCTCCCAACTGGGTCAAGATCAAGAACGCGCGCCACCCACACCGGAATCTTGATACCAGGCATGCTCATACTCCTCGATTTTCTGGCCATCTGTTTACCATCCACTTCAGCCACAGCCAACACCCACATTCCGATCGCGATACCACTCTCAAGCGAGCCAAATACTCCGCTTCCCTTCGTCACCTCCAAGTTTAGCCATGTTTTCTCCACCCGCGCATTGGGTGACCGATCCAGAATGCACTCCGTCCTCGGGATATTCTTCCCAGGACCCGTTAGCAGCGAGGAAAAGAACGACGGATGGAAGCCCGATTAGCCTGTATGCTCCTCTTTTCCCCTCCAAATACCCCCTGACACGGCCTCTTGTAGCAGAACGCGCTTTCGACAAGGGTATCGCTATATTTTCTTTCCCGTGATAGAAAATGACTATCCTATACCATAATACACGGTAGATGTCTCCGACAAGCCAGACGGTTGGGCAGGGACACCTCAGCCCATTTCCGAATCTACCTCGCTCCTCCCACACGAGCGACAACGCTCACGGGTATATGCCATCGACTGCGAGATGGTGCGCCAAGTCCTACTCCACTGAACACAGTCTCTGACAGGGGACAGCGAGGAATCTGCCCGCGTCTGCGTCGTTGAATGCAAGTCCAGCACCGTCGTATACGACAGGCTCGGCGAGCCACACAAATCCATCGTCGACCAAGTCACAAGGTAATATTTTATCTCTTCTCTCGACACACGCTCACTACCCACCATCTAGCTGGTCAGGCATCACCGAAGCATACCTCACCACAGCCACGACGACGCTTACCGAGGTCCAAACACAACACCTCTCCATTATCGCACCCCCACCTCCATCCTTGTCGGCCACTCCCTTGAATGGGACCTCAAACCTGTCCGGATCAAACCCTCTGCATCGACACCGCACTCATCCACCATCACCTCCGAGGCCGACCACTTGAACCCGTTCTGGCATGGCTCACCAAGAAACGGTGTCAGCGCGACATCGAGACACGGCAAGGGCGGACATGACCTCTAGGAAGACGCCCGCGGCTTCGTCGATCTGCTTCGACGTAAATCCAATACGGTGCAGGATTCGGCGAGTTCAAGACCGACCGAGAGCATCGTTGAGTGCATGGCGAAGGCGTTCGGCATGGGTGGGCGGGGCACTGTGGGGACTGCCGTCGCGTAACATGGCCACCCAGGCGTGATGCACGGCCCCAAGACGATGGACGGCCTCACCCAAGCAGCCCCGGCACGAGTGCCTCTTTGGGCGGTTTCGCTATGGGTTGTTAGTGTGCGTGGTTCGTGTAGGTGGGTCGGGATTGATCTTTTTTTTTTCGGGCAGGGTTGACACCGAAAGCGACGGCAGATGCAGCGGCCGTGGTGACCCTTCCGACAGACGCGTCGCCAGAAGCCCTCGCCACGTTGGACGCGCAACTCCTCACGCTCTACACGTCCCCGCCGCCCCGCACCGCCGTGGTGATCTTCACCGATCATTCGGATCCGAGCTTCGCCCTCACCAAACACAGACGATAAGGAGATGACGACACTTCCAGCAACTTGATGAGACCAAGAACAGTAGGACGTGCTCGGGGCACTGATGTTACAGTTCTTATTGAGCGTACGTCTGCCAAATACATCGATCTTCCCAATAAGGTTACCGAATCTGGCGAGGAAGAGAAGGCAGCACTGGGGGGTCGAACGGGATGGTATTGTGTGGTGTTGAACCAAAGTCGTGGAACGTGCGGACGCGTTGGCACGTGACCGAGGCGCGACCTTTCGCAGTCATGATCAGGTAAGTACTCACGTGCATACATGGAGAAATCGTCGGCGCGTCTGGTTGCTTGCTGCGACATGACAGAACGCGAGATAACGGGCATTCTGGACTGCGGTATCCCACATGAAGGAACGCCCTCATCCTGAATCTCGACGGACGAGGAATCACAGCATGGACCAGGCCATCCCTCTCTTCTCACACCCACGACGAAATTTGAACGGCACTGACAAAACTGGCATACATTGTTGTCAGGGTGCACCCTTGACATCGCTACCCCTTTCTTTTTAACTCGTACACCAGCGTATCCGTTTCTCTGGTGCTAACCCGCCTTTTGTTCGACGCACGCGATCAATCCAGCTGGATCCGATAGTGTACGCCCACGCTGGCTAGGAACTTGCCTACTTCCGTACACACGGTTACACCGCACTCATCCTTCCAGGACTCTCTTCCGCGCCCGCTGTGCGTTTGTCGTTTGAACTTTGCACTGGTATCGGGCGCCAAGGCAAGGCAGTCTCTCCTCCAAACACTGACCGCACGTGCACCGTGAGCTCGTGGGTATCGCGCGGCCGAGTGAGGTCGTATATGCGCTCGTGACGATCGAACACGGGGGACGACGCGAGGGCCCCGCTTTACCCGGTGTATATCCTATCGTGAGCACGGCTCGATGCTAAACCAGAGAGTACCCGTATCGATGCTCAGGGATGTGAAGAGTGCGCTGGCGGTGTTGGAGAGCAACGACGGCTGTGTTGGCGCTGGACGGAGGGACGAGGTGGGGGTTCTTGAGGACATTGGGGTTGATGTGCGGGGACAGGAGCGGTACCATTGAATGATTGTATAGCGTAACTTTCAGTCGAGAGAGGCGATGCGTAGCGGAGCGGTGTGCAAAGCGTAGTTGTAGTGGCGATTGTGTGCTCATACGGCGGGCTATTCGAATCCACCAGAACCGACTTGAATTTGGTCGTTTAGCAAACACACATTCTGACCGTACTACAATTACATCTTTGACTGCTCCGACTTGCTGCTGGATACTGAGTTCAGCGTTTATTTAACAGGAACATCCTTGATCTTCCACTGCTGGTTCGCGTTCTTGCTTGTAGCCGTGGCGATCGTGATCTGTTTAACAACATTTTTTAAGTACTGAGCTGAGCAGACAAGTTCGAGGCAGCAGGACGAACATTGGTGCCAGACCCAGATCCAGCGGGGACACTCCACACAAGACTGGTGTTCGGATCTTTGATACTTTTAATCGTAAACTGTGTGAACAAATTCAGTCCCATTGGTCATAAATTCGAACATACATATAGTCGGTGCTGTAAGTGTCAACGACCGTAACTTGCCAGGTGAAAGCGGTAAGACTGCTGACGACTGCTTGACCCTATCAAATTCAAAAGCAGGTTAGCCATGGTGTATGAATCGAATTTAAGGAATATTCAAGCATCACTAACAGCTGTAGCACTACCGACAGAAGCGTATAAACCTGTGAGGACGCTTTGAATCTTGTATTCGTTGCGGTCCTCGTTGACAGGGATGAATCGCCACTAGTAAATGAAGCATAATATTAGTAAATTATAACAGAAGAAAAGGTGGTTTAAACGTTTTGGTTCCGGGTCCCACCTGGGCCGCCCTGTCCGACGTTGAGGTTGAAGAGGAGGATGTTTGTTCCAGGAGCGAAGTTGCTGCCTTTCAAGTCGGCGTACAGGGAGGCTCCTGCGTTTTCGACAAGCTGACCAACAATGGACATGTTTGTTAGGGGTGATGAGGGAGTGATACTGACCGTCAAAGATGAAAGTGACCCTATTTATGCAAAAGATGACACGGATGTGAACGTGTGAGGATATGATGCGAGGATGGTACGATATCGTACCATATTGAAGAAGAATAGATGTTAGGGTCTAGATGGGCTCGAGCTCGTATGGCTATTGGAGAGTATATATGCATGGTTCAAATACATGCATGGGCGTTAATTAAAAGACAGGGGTGGGTGGTGAGAAGCCCCTCTGAGAGATTGTTTTGGCCTGAAACGGATCTCAGGAGCAAGCGAGCAGTGAGGGTGGGTTGAGCTACCAAACAGCTGAGCTCACGCTGTGACAAGAGTCGAGCGAGCAGCCTCGGACAAACTACTGGACGTGTCGGAAATTTGTATGCAGCCTGCGAGGGAGTGCAAAAGAACGAGACCACGAGCCCCCAGCGCAAGGTTAAGTTTGCGCCAGGCCATCAGGTGTGCCCAGAACCCCAGATAATACTTATGGGACCAAGGTCTGCCAAAGCGACCTCGTACGGCTATTGGAGAGTATATGCATGTGCGTGATTCAAATGAACACATGTGTGATCGGCGACCAAGGCGCGCATAGTACGAAGATGTTATTTCTAGGCCATCGGATGTGCCGTGGCCCCGGGGGCGTTCTTGAGACTGTCACGTTGCGGTAAGGCCTGGCCCGGTCCTTGTTTCCCATTTCACCACCTCACGGGACCTGGAGAAAGTCTGTTGACATGACTGTGGAGCCGTCCGCGTTTGGGGTGTCTTCCACTGGGGAACTTCTCAGGCCCATGGCGCCCACTTTTGTCCGCGTGTGTATCAATACATAAGACACCGCGACAGGACATTTTGACGTTGGTCTGCTTGGAAAATGGGAGATGACAGGTTTCGGATGTCGGATGTCGGGGTGGCAACTTGTGCGCCGCTTTGCTTCTCATACTAATCCCGCCTTGGAGGACATCATAATCACCGTTACTACTGCCGAGGGTGGTCTGGGCTGTGGTCATCGAGAAGCGTGTTGCGGCGTTGAGTGGGCGAACATTGCGTGAGAGTTGAACTTGCCCAGAAGGAGTCGCGAGGGGGCCCGAGCTCGGAGATGCATCGAATGTGATTGATTCAAGGCTGGCCATCGCGTCACCAAAGCTTGTGAGGAGGCCAGCCTGTCTTGTGTCCTGAATAGAGGTACACCCATCTCGTGTTGATATCGTCATGAACACTCGTCCTCTCAGATGCGGCACGTATCCAAGTACGCTCCCGCCCTGACGTGTCGCTTGGTCTGTGCAGGGGCTCGATGCCCTCATCAAGATCAGGAACGAGGTCGCCCCTACCCTCACTTTCCGGCGTTCTTGCTGAGGGCCTCGTAAATAGCCGGTGTGGGCGGCGGTTTGCTCGCCATGCAAGTGCCGTTCTCCGTCTGGGAAATCGAGACGCGCACAACCCCCCTAACGCATTTGGGATCGTCGCGGCGGACATGTAGTACATATCCATGCGAGATGCACGGCTCCCAGGCGACGACAGCCATCTACTAGTAGCGCGGGAGCGATCGCGAGGTGCTAGACGGCCTGACCCAAGCGGTCCCCGCGCACGAATTCCTCTTTGGGCGGTTTACGGGGCTGTTGGCTGTTAGTGTGCATGGCTCGTGTAGGTGGCTCGGGATTAACCTTTTTTTTCATTCAGGGTTGACGCCGAAATCGACGGCGAATCCAGCGGTCGTGGTGGCCCCTCCGACAGAGACGTCGCCAGATGCCCTCGCGACTGCACAAGCTACGTTGGACGCGCAACTCCTCACGCTCTACATGTCCCTGCCGCCCCGCACTGCCGTAGTGATCTTTACCAATCACTCGGACCCGCGTTTAAGTCAGCGATCAAGAGTGGGAAGAAAGCGAATGAGATGGATCGATCCGAGTGGTGGACTACGAGTGACGGGAGGGCGTCGGAGGAGGTCGAAAAGGCAGAGCATGGGTTGTTGTTTTCGGGGATCAAGTAGAACAGTTTAATTGGGACTAGGGCAACTCGACGCGGTCGGCGGTGAACGGCTCTTTGTGTTGCTCAATTGTAGCGCACGATGGAGCAACTTTCGAATTCAGGTTAGCGAGAATGTTTGGATTTAGAGGACCTCCTCGTCTGGCACTGCCTCATCGGGATCGCACTGGCAAGCCACGTCCGGTATTGGCATGCAGGGCAAATACGTACAAAGTGCTAGTGGCTTCGTTCAACTTGACCAAACATAGCCTAGATGGGAACCCAACGGCTTGTTGCCCAGACACATTCTTAGACCGGTGGACTATTGGTCACACCCAGGTCAATCATGGGTCTATGTGCAGTGACGCGAATTGTGGCTGATAAGCAAGAAGAAAATGTCTCGCTGGCTGCCAGTGACCGGTTTCTACAATAGGCCATCTATCCTCCTGGAAAGACATGTTGCACCACGGAACCGATCTGCAATAGCAGCGCAAACTCGTTTGAGATAATCCCTACATTTTGTACACAGCAAAAAACACACACAGAAGACGGGGGTAAAATAAATATCAGAGTCAGCATTCATAAATAGGTACCAACCACCCTTGCCCACTTTCTGTGCGAAAAAGTGCACACTCAAACCTGACTTGCACCATCTCCCAACATCCGAGTCTCGAATTGAATTGCCTCCGAGTCATCCATTTCACCCTCTGCCACTGCCACCTCCTCCTGCCCCAGTGTGACATCTGCAAACTGAATTGCAGACACAGTCCGACATCTGGAAAAAGGAAAAGTGCCTGTAGCGCGGGCCTTAATTACATTGTTGATGTCGTCACATGTCGTCAGCGGTGCCTGTTTCCATTCCGACAGTCAACTACATCGACTACTGTAGCCTCCTCCCATTACAATGACAGGTACATAGACAGTCCCAAATTGAATTTATTCTACATCAACTACAGTAGTCTTCTACATTTACGGCAACTTGTACATAATACATAATGGTCAATGTTCGTCGTCGTCGTCGTCGCCTGTGGTCTCTGCACCCTCTACGGACACTCTCTGCACCTCCACCTCGACCGTCGTCGTCACATGTTGAGGGATGGAGCAAGGGCGAGGGGCTGTCACCGTCGCGTGCGGAGGGATGAGGTGGGTGAAGGTGTGAGGTGGCGGTGAAACAACCCAAAAACCCGTCAAGGGTGCACTAGGGAATCGAAGATCGAAAGGTACTGACCAGCGACTGGCGATGGGCAGGAGCGTTCAAGTGGTGTTTATGGGGTAGAAAACCAAGAGAACTAAACTAGAGTTCTCTGGCTGGGACTTGCACCCTTATATACTACTGAGTATGTATGTACATGTTTGTATTGGATCTACCAATGACTGTTCTAGGATATTCCGGATCTTAGTAACATAAGGTAGAAGCATGCATCAAGCACGGCCATGGAATGGGAGAGAAGTGATGCATGAGGCAACCGCACGGCGGTGGCAGAATGGAAGGAAAGAAGTAAGGCATAGCCATGCACTGCACGGAAGTGAAGAGGGTGAGGAGTGCATGCGGCATAATGTGAAAAGAAAAGAGAAGCATAGGGACAGCATGGCTGTCATAAGTTAATCTGATAAGATAAAGAGAGAGAAGAAAAAGTAACTAAGTCCGTTAGGACGCTGTAAGGCGTACCGAGCCGTAACAGGCGGCGTCGTCGTTGGGTGTGGGACGGAGGTGGTGAAACGGTGAGAGTGGGAGCGGCAATACGACGACTCGGGGAGGTGGCGCGTGCACAGTTGAACATGCTGACATAATAAATGTACAAACACACGCACATAGACTCACAACGAAAATTTCTCTAAGTCCAGTCATTCACCACCACCAGTGAGCGACTCGGACGCTCACTGCGCCCACCCGCCTGTCATCCACCACGACACCCCTCCCATCCACCTCACGGGTGCGACGCCCACAATGCCTCCCTCGGATGGGCCCACGCTGCCCACGTCTCATCGGAGTCCCGCGAGCGCGACGCCCAGGCCCACCACCCATCCGCGACGCCCACATGTCGCCATTTCTCAGCGGGCACGATGCCCAGTGCCTGCCGCCCATCCCTGACGCCCATGGACCACCACCATGATCCCCTCCCATCCAACAGGCGCGACGCCGCGTGACCCTGGGCCCTCCCTGTGACGCCTGATGCGCACTGCTCGGCTCCCGCCCCAACTGTGCTGTGTCGAGCGCAACCACTCGAACTTAGTCGCTACCGCCTTGAGCGCTCGTGGGCCAGAACTCAGAGGAGAAAAAACAGTTAGGTTGAATCACAACCGCCCTTCGAGAAACAACATATTGATTATCTTTTCCCAGCCACATCACCCATCATTCGTGCACTGAGACTCAGGAAAAAACAGCTAAGTCCCCACCACCACCGCATTTGAATCCCTTCTGACTCGGTGAGCCCCCCAGGCACAAACGAGGCAAAAAACCTGTGAGCGCGCGCATGCACCCGTCGTCCCCTTCACATTGTCTCACCCGCCCTCGCCTCTTACGTCCTCGCTCATCCACCTTTGCGCTGTCTCACCCCCCCTCAACCCTATGTTACACAAGCACACGAGCATGCACCCGTCGTCCTCTTCGTGTGGCATGCCCCCCTCACGTGATTTTAGCTTTAAGTATATTATTTATACATTATAAGTTGTGTAAAGTAATATCGAAATGAATTCATAAATTGTTTTAGCCCATTCTTTCGGTTCGAGCAAGTCCTACCATGGACTATAGATTGTATGGAGTGAAATGGTAAATCACAATAATGGACTACAGTAAACTATGTCGACATGTTGTGTACGTTGACCCTTATGTCACACGGTGCTACTGTAGTCACCATAGAAATTATGTACATTACATCATACTATGTTACAGGGGGATGTTGATGGGTGCAACCAGTGTTATGTATGCTACATAGGCCAATGTAGACTTTGGCATTTTTGCTGATGGAGTCGTGTTTCCATTGGAGATGGGTTGCGACAATACACCAAATCCAGTGTCAATCCCCTGCCAACGACCATGGAGGTCTTGGTCATACAGCTCTCGCACACTGACAATGAACCGAGGCATTATGGGACATAGAGCCATGTAAGAAAGTGTGGCCAGGACAAGCAGTGGAGTAGTGTTCAGTGCAAGGGTATTTTGGAGCCAAGCTATAGCACTGGTGGTATTGCAAATTAAGTTCCTAAAGTTCAGAGTGGTTAGTTTTTTGCAGGTATGTACTTGAGAGTAAGATAGGAAAGAAAATGAATGGAACTGAAAGAAAGGGAATGGGGGAGACATACACAAGGAAATAGAGAATTCCATCTTTTGCAAATAGTTGCATGTAGTGGTTAGGTTGCCATTGCTTGGTTGCTTTGTACAACACAACTGACTCCTTCAAAGTTGAGATGACAGCAAGAATTAAAAGCATAACACCAAGGGCCATTTGGAGAGATGTAATGCCCCACAATAGTTGTAATGCAGCATTGCTGGGCTCAGATGAAATGTTGCAAAAAGCAACATCCATAGTAACTTGCACAACTGTGGCTAGAGAAAAGGTGGTAGGAGCCATGAGGATGCATATGAGATTCAAGTTTGGCTTGAGACATACCTGAGGGGTATGTAATTGAATTTTTGTAGATACCTAAAAAAATAATGCAGATGATAACTTGGGGCACATAAATGAACAAGAGGCTATAAAGGATCCTTCTGAATTGACTCCACATTGCATACACCCGTAGGATCATGACCACTGTAATTTAAAAGCATGGTTAGGAGAAATAACATCAGGGATTATAGTAACTCACAATCAGCAGCAGCAACAAATATAGGAAATGCCCAATCAGCCACCAGATAGATTGCAGTACCTTCAGAATATCCATGCCTTACACATTGAAGAGGGCAGTAAATTGGTGTGCTTACACCTATGAACTGTCATTAATACAGCTGACAACCAGAA
>JBBPRK010001315.1:0-13241 GCA_038093075.1 Boletus patriciae | reverse complement strand
GGAGATGCCATTCTAATCCGGTAAAATCTATTTAAAGGGGTGATGGCAAAATCCGTTACATTGCGCCAATTTTTGCCTTTAAAACTCGGCTACATTCCTCAATAAATAAAATTCAGTTTCAGTGGTGTCGACGAGGAGACCGCCGTTCTGACTGTCGTAGACCCGAATGTCACGCTCCCACGTGGCCATGGCGATGAGGTGGCCACTTGGTGAAAACTTGACTGCAGCCACGGGGTCGTCGTGTTGCAAGGGACCGAGCAGTCGTTGGGCAGTGGAGAGCGACCAAACACTGACAGTCTTGTCATCCGATCCGGTCGCAATTCTTGACCCGTGCGGCGAGACGTGGACTGCACGCACCCGATCATTGTGAGCTTTGAACTCGGTCACCTTTGAGTGGTTCTGCGCATTCCACACTGCCACTTGACCAGTAAGCGTCCCACTTACGACCCACTTTCCATCTCGTGACACTGCGATGTCGAAAACACAATTCCCCGCATCCATGGGCATTCCCACCTCCTTGCCATCTTCCACCTGCCAACGTCGAATCTTCCCTTCCTGCCCGCCGCTTACGAGGTGCTTCCCATCAGCGAGGAGTGCAACTGATGTCGGAGATTTTATTTTTCCATTTTAAGCTGATTACAAGATGATAATAGCAGCCGAGCATTTCGAGAGATTATCACAAAAGAGTCGTGATAAGAATACAGATTGTAATAGGTGCTGTAATTGTGATTACAATAATCACGGCAATTGTCATTGCAACAGGGACTCTTTCATCACAAGAGGTCGTAATTCCGGAGTGATGATCTAATCATTTGTAATTGGATGTAAGAGAATCTCAGCCAATAAGATGTCATCAAAAGCAATTGCCATGTTTCAGGCTGCATTAAGATGCCACGTGGGTTCATCCCATTGTAGTTATATTGTTGCTATTGTTGTTATTATTTATTATTATTATTTATTATTATTATTTATTTATTGTTCTTATTGGTTTACTGTTTGTTACTATTTACTTGTAGTAGATACTTGAGTACGGAACCACTATATACTGTTTATTACTATCATTACTATCACTATCACTATAGTATCACTAGTAGTATCATTAGTCAGTAGTCCTATATAGCTATAGCTAGATAATTACAAGTGCCCCCCCCAGGATTCGAACCAACGACCTTTGTTACAGTGTATTATATAATCAACCTAATACTCATACACAAAACCACTAGGCTATTAGTCCTTTTTCATAGCTGAACTTCGGACTCATATGAGATGATGTCTTGTCATTGTAACAATTTGCATGAAGTATCGAATGGACACGTAGATTACTAGCCACTGTAATGACGATAACGACAACATGTGATTCAGAGAGTGCTACTTGTCTCCTTGGGTGCGAGCAGATCTCCTTGCCGCAGCTACTGTCCCATCAGAATTGTGTGTTTTGCCTTTCTTCGAACGTCCCTTTTTTGCCCTACTAGTACTTCCCATCTCCGAATCTACCGTTAAAACAGAGAGAGGATCATTGACCGCCGGTTCCAGATGAATAGCAGCAGCTGTGGGGACAACCACTGGTTCTGAGCCGGCCGGTTCGTTGTTCACGAGCTCGTCCACGAGACTTGGGCCTGCTGTTGAATTGGCAGCCGCTGCCGGTGGTTGGTCTGAATACAAGCCATTCGTATCCGAGTCGTCATCGAATTCGAGGTCTAGTTGTGCTAAGGCAGTGTCAATTGCGGCCATGAGATTGCCTGTTGCCCCGTCGGATGAGGCTTGAGAGTCGGGTGCACCAAATATGTAGTGATTCATCAGCTTCACTACACGTTCAATTCGTTGAGACGTCCACCGCTGGATAAGGATATCCTTATAACGTGAAAACCAATCCTTGTATGGAATCTTCGATATCGAGCCCACACCGTCCTTTGGAAATGAAGTATTGGAGGAGAGGAGGAACAGGAGCTAACACACGACGTATTTAGTGTGTATGTAACGACGAGAAGAAACGTACTTACAATGATGATTGCCCATGCAATGGCGCCGGAAGTGAGAACGGACACTCCCCATAGCTGACCATTGGTCTTTGGTCCACCACGTTGCACGCGTGCTCCGAGGGACTTCTGCCCGAATAGAGCAACTTTCAATATCTGGGAAAATGTGGCGTATGTGTGAATTAGCTCACCATCTCACATGACGGATGACATACCTTTGCAAGAATCTCCCAATTCCCAAAAAGATTCTGTCCCTTGACCTCCAAGTTGGTGTAGAGGGCAGGGAACAGGAACATGTATTCGCGCAGTTTGTCCTCTCGAACCCCCAGTAATGCGCGGATCTCTCGTACTGACTCCCGATTGTAGCTAGGCGACTGAAAGAACTCGGATGAGAGACCCAATACACCACCGATCACATCACGGAGGGTGTTGAGGATTGAGCTGCGCGTAGCGTAAGCAGCCTTCTCGAACTGAGAGTTCTGTTAGCTAGCTTGAATACGACAGTGATTTAATACTTACCGTGGCATGAAAGTGTGCACTCTTCATCATTTGAATCAGGTCCTGATCGGCAATGAAAGAGTGAAGCTCTGCGATTAACGCTGCCTCTGCAGTCGCCTTAGTTCGATATCGGTCCTTGTCATCAAATCGCGGAGCAGGAGAAGGGCAGGGTTTCTGGAAGAACGACTGTGGCGGAACCATAAGTTCCACCATCACCCCGTATTTCCTCCCGAGGAGGGAGATGCGATCATCGTTAACAGTCAACTCCTTGGGGACATTCTTCCGCGCTCGTTTGCGTTGGTTGACAGAAAGTTCGGCATTCTTGTCCTTCAGAGTCTGGATCTGGTCGTGATACTTGCGCACGAGAAGCTGGAGCTCCTTCACGCACTGAGGAGTAACATTAGTGGTTACGTTTCGTGCACGACGACAAGAACAAATGTTACCTGTTGGTACTCCGCAGTTGTTGCGCCGTCTTCAGGAATAGGGAGAATGAGGTCACTGTCAGAGTCATCGTGGTCAAGGGTACGGTCTGAATCAGTTGCGTCTCGGTCAGACATCACGAAAAAGCAGCGAGGAGTGAGTGAGGGCTGAGGCACATACCTGAATGAGCATCCCATATATATAATTCCAGGTTTCAACTTCCGAACGTCGCAAGTAAAACGTGCGCGAAAACTGTATGTAATAATCCATCAGGCTTTCCTGCAGTGCGAATAATAAGGCGGGCCTCATTGACAGAACGACGTACCAATTGAATGTGTAACGTCAGATGCGGTGATTGATTACGCCTTTGAAACGTTGCATCGGCGTGTCTGGCCCATCGTTTCTGAATCAGACCTGGACGAGGCGTGGAGCTGATTCCCGGGCGGTGGCGTAATAGATACATCTATGAAAGCGGTCATTTGTACACGCCGACTATCGACGCCAAGCAACAATTCCGTTGGGTTGGTGAATAGCTGAGTCCCGGGGGCGGCGGGGGACCAAAGAGCTTGGCCCATGTCCGCTTCGAACCTGCGTGAACTCCGATGCCAAGAAACCTCTCATCGGCGCGATTCAGAGATTGCGCCGGGGATGTTGTGGGCACACAACGGGTTGGGCTGAAAGAGGCGTTGGATTGTCGGAGAGATCGGGGAGGGTAGATGAGTGCAGCGGAAAGTGGCATGGAGATAATTGGAACCCGACATCGGGGAGGCCATTAGGTGGTCCGAGGACAGGAAATATCTTGCTGGGGCCGCGTGTCGCATGGGGATTTGACTGCTTGGTCTTTATTACAGGAGAGAAGTAAATAGGCTAAAAAGAATGAAACGAAAGCGACTCACCGATGGGACTGACTCCGACTGAGGGAAAACTTTGACTTTTGAATATCGCGGAGCCCGCCAACGGACTTGCAGGGTGTATGGACCGAGAACGACCGAATACGTGCACATCGTACGGTCAGTGCCCTTAGTCTCCTTTCGCACAACATCCAAGACAGTGTCGACCCGCGTAGAAGGGCCGCTCGTTCTGGAAGTACTTGGCGAGGTTGACGAAGATGAGGACTTCGTCGACACCGGGGTAAACCATAAAGATGGGAGTCTTGATGCCGGTGAGGTTGAGGGGAACGATGGGATCGTGCTCCTCGGTGCTCGCGTCCTTGGAAATCAAGGTGTCGACGTATTTCGCCAGGCTGGAGACGACGGGATGCTTGAGGATCTGGATAGTGGGGATCTCGGGCAACTCAAACGCAGACTCTCCCTTGCGTTTGAGTCTGATAACATCGATGGAGGTACCACCGAGCTCGAAGAAGTTATCGCCAGCAGATATGTCGCTCACGTTGAAGACGTCAGCGTAGATGCGAGCCAACGTCTTCTCAGTCTCAGTGGAGGGGGTAATGAAGTTGGGGCCGCAAGCGATGCTCAACAACTCCTCTGCGCGGGCGATACGCTTGGCAAGTCCGCCCGCTTGAACTGGTTGACGAGACGAGCCTTGGAGAACCTTTTAAGGGTAGTCTTCTCCATTTGATCCACGGGGATAGGGACAACGAGCTGGGGTGGGAGAGTGATCATCTTCACAGAGACATCGCGGAGGGCGCAATGCGTAGCAAAGAGCTTGGAGGAAGCGTCTTGGCCATTGAGGTTGAATGTTGGGGAGTAGAAAACAACGAACCTTCGGTCTCCTGACCAGGCGCATGGTAGGGTGCAGCAGCAAGGAAGGAGCGAGTGACACCCTCGAATCCGCTCCCTTGGTGTGGTCCGAGTCTGATTCAAAAGTTCAAGTTTTGAGTGGAAATATATTTCGATGGGCGTGAAGGATGACTTACGTCCTTTCGCCCAATTGTTACCAGCGCCGCCTTGTCCAAAGGGAAAGCTGTCGGGCCAAAAAAGTTAAGAAGGATGGCGATATCCATCATAGTGAAGCGATTGTCGAAGAGGACAACGATGCAGTCAAAGACGTAAAGACCTTGGTCGTTGAAGTATTGCCAGTCTCGACATTTGAGGGCACCCACGCCAGGAATGTCATACCAGACGAATGGGTTCTCGGGATTGGGGTCTGGGTATCTGATCATTTGGAGTGTCGTCTCTGTGACTCCTACAACCGCGGAGGCCGCGTCCCGGCTGCGTAGGCCACGGAACACATTAACGAGGGAAGACTTGCCACTCCCAGAGATGCCAGCAACGGCAAAATGGAAAAATTCCTCCTTGTACTGGATGTGCCACTCAGCGGCGGCGAGTTCTTCGGGGGACGGCGTTACGACTGGCTGGATCCCCTCCTTCAAGCCCCTTTCCGCATCCTCCTTGGCATCCAAGACCTTCCGGGTCTCCTCTACAGCGGTGCGGGCCACCTCCTCAGCTAGAGCCCTGCAAGCCTCGGCATCACAATGCTGTTCATCCGCAGCATTTTGCGCTCTCTCCGTCTCTTCCCTCGCGGTAGCCATCCCCCTCTCTGCATCCTCGCGCATCTTCTGTGCCCATTCACGTTCTTCCTGAGCTTCTCACGCAGCCTCCTCCCTGGCGGCGTTGGCGGCCGCCTCGGTGGGCCACGACCGGAGCAGATAGGTACTTTGTTGAACCCGATCCCGTTGTAGTAGTAGACCGAGATATGATTGAGCTGCATGTTCGGTTCGGCCTCCGAGAACTACTGACGGCCAGGGATATTGAGCGCGCGATAACTCAAACACAGTAATAATACGGACCTTCGTGTTGAAGAGTTCTTGAATTGCCGTTGAGTTGCCCAAGAACGTGACTGCCATCTTAACACCGCGAGGAAGAATGTCACACCGTGCCGACAGCACATTGTTGGGGATCCACTCGACAAAGTAAGCGGAGTTCTTGTTCTGAACATTTTGCATCTGTTCTTCCACTTCCTTCATGGAAACCTTGCCGCGGAATACAGCGGCAACCTGTGGAAAAATGATGAGCTGGTGACAAAGAAATATCAGTAAGCTTACAGTGAGGTAGCGACCGTCGTGTCTTGGATCTGGGGTAGCCATCATGTTCTTGGCATCAAACATTTGTTGTGTCAACTCGGGAACAGTGACAGCACGGTATTGTTGGCTGCCACGTGCTGTCAAAGGAGTCTCAGAGTGAAACCGGTCATGAAGAAGTGGAGACGGGGGAATGGAACTTAACAGCCGCACGTTAGTCAATAACAAGGCACACTTAGATGTTCAACATACCCATGTTGACAGCGAGCTTGCGGAGATCCGAGTTCAATTGACGAGGGAAGCGCAAGCAAGTAGTGATACCAGACATGACGAAAGACACAAGGTGGTTGAGGTCCCCATACGTCGGGGTCGAAAGCTTAAGGGTCCCGAAGCAGATGTCGTAGAGGGCTTCATTATCGACACAGAAAGTCTCACCAGAGTTTTCGACGAGTTGGTGGACCGATTCAGAAAGAGTAGCATTGTATGGCTGCAAGGAACGTAAGTGCAACGAACCAAGCGAAAAACAAAGAAAATCCACCTCGACAACAGTGTCCGAGACGGCGGGACTTGGAACAACCGAATACGTGCACATCATGCGGTCAGGATACTCTTCCTGAATCTTGGACATGAGAAGAGTTCCCATTCCAGCACCGGTACCACCACCTAGTGAGTGGGTGATTTGGAAGCCTGGGGTTTATCATTTGTAAAAAAAATCTTGTGAAATTCAAGAGGTACGCACTCTGAAGGCAGTCAGCGCCCTCGACCTCCTTTCGCACAACGTCCAAGACAGAGTCGACCGGCTCCGCTCCCTCGGTATAGTCTAAGGTTCACGTTGTCAGTAAAAATGAATGTCGACTGGCGTGATGAACGACTTACGCCCTTTCGCCCAGTTGTTACCAGCACCAACTTTGTCCAAATATAAAATTGTTGGGGCGAAAAAGACCGCCTAGAGGACCGGAGCGGACAGAGTCCATAGTTCCGGGCTCAAGGTCGACCAACTTGACAGGGATGTTACACTGTGCCGACAGTCTCACGACTCACCAACGAGACTGAGGGCGAACTTTGGCTTTTAGATATCGCGGAGTCTGGACTTGCGGGGTGGACGATGGGCATGTCGTGGGGATGGTTGGGTTCAGAAGAAGAGCGGGGGAATGGAGAGACGGAAGAAGTCGATGAGGCAGGATCAACGAAATAGGCATGTGGCGGTGAGTGAGGGGGGATAGATTGTGCACGTTCTCAGCTTGCTGAAGCCCCGTTGAAGGTTGTTGTGCGGTCACCTCAAGGTACTTGATGTGGGTGGTAGCGGGTCGGGGAGGAATACCTTACTCAACTCGTGGTTTGAGCCGCGGTGGATATTGTCCTTGACTCGGCGGTAACTGTCACGAAGTTCATCGTGACGCCTCTGCTTAGACTCGATGTGCTGACGATGGATGGTAACGTTTCCAGCTGTGATAGGGCTGGAAGTCATTAGAGTCGTCGCAAGGCTTTCGTCTCGGGGACTTTGGCGCGAGACGTGTAGCAGGGGGGACGATAGGGTGAGAACGGGGTTTCCCAATGGAACGCTGTGCAACCCGGAGGCGCCAACAAACCCTCCGTGCGAAAGAGGCGATCCTAAGAAATACTGTAACGGGCGTGTCGATGGATGTGCTACTGGGGGGTGTGCGAGGGATACCCTGAGAGCGATGGCCCAGATAGTATAAAAGCAGAGGGACATGCAACGACGAAAGGGGTAGAAGACTGGGTGGCACCTCTGGTAGAGGTAGCGGGTATGATGGGAAACGGGCGTCCAGGGTGTCGAACGTGGCGGGTCCAGAACCTGCTGAGTATGATTCAGGTAGGAGCGACAGGCAAAATCTCGAGTTTGATGACAGCCACTTGATTGGTTTTAAAATCAGATCGTGACTGCAAATCGACGAGGGTGAGTAGCGTTACGAATGTGCGAAGTGAACCGACAGACTCATAGTGTGGTCCTGGAGCCTCTCCAAAATCCCCGGGGGAAGGGGATCGAAATCCATCATGCCCAGCTTGTCGCAGCACTTAGACTGGCCCGGGAAGATCGATGCATAGAGACTGAAAGTCCTCCAGCTAGATTGGAGAACTTAGAGGATGGTGAGGGAGCCAACCCGAGAAGGCCGCATCAACGGCCATACTGGTGTGTTTGAGGGAGTATTGTGACGACAGTTACATCCACATTGTAACGCCCACGGTGATTGCACAGCCACTGTAACTCAGATACGAGATTCAGACATTTTACTAGTACAACCTGATTCAAAGAAATAGATGGTAACATGCATTGTAAAAGCAAACTATGGAAAACTGTGGACTTGTTTGACATGTCACACACCCTTGATCTCTGAATCATAAATATTGAAGATTAGAAGGCAATTGCAATCATTATAAAACATACTGTACTACCTAATACTTGCAAGTCTTCAATAGCCAGCTGCTTTCCGCATGGCATTTATGCGCAGAAACATGTCTGTGTCAATGCCATCAACAACAAGATAGTCCCCTGGTGCTTCAAAGTCAGGGACAAGTAATACTCCCCGAATAATTGAGTGGACAGAGATGAATTCAGTGGAGAGGCGGGGTTTGGCCCGCACCCTCCAAAATCGAAGGTCTTTGTCTTTACGACTGCGGTGTCCAATGGGAGCATCATATGGCTGGATGAGAGCAAGGGGATATGTCTGTTCTGCTATAGCAGAGGTAAAGAGAAGCACAAGACGTGCAAAAAAGGGATGGTCTTTTCCATGAATAAGAATGCAGTCATATCGCTCTTGATGGTAGAAAGATGGGCTGCAGCGAAGATAGTCTGATTGTTGCTTCCAGTTAACCAAGGACTCGAAGTTGACTTGCAAGAAGCGATGCTCAACAATCTATAAAGTATTCATTGGCAATTATAATCAAGATAAAAAATATAATATCCTACCTTATTGTCTGGGGTCAAATGTATACGTTTTCCTCCTGGAAGGGGGATTCCTGAAGTTGGAAGAAGAATATTAAGGAAGTCATTGAGTTTGACTCGAAAGTTTTGGAATGCCCTGTCTTGAAAATGTGAGGCTTCCAAGTCTCTAAGTGTTTGAACGGGTTGCTGAGAGCCCAATTTGACATGAGCATTGGAATCCATCCCTTCCATGATATCTGCTTCCTGCAAATCTTCATCATTCTCAAACTCATCCAGTTCATCCAATCCAAGATGCATGGTGTGTGAGATAAACAACCACTGGTCATAACGAAGAAGCTAACAGTCATAGTAATAACACATTAGTATACCCACTGTTATAACAATTAACACCTACCTGATCCACAACATTTTTGAAATTGGTACGAGTATGATAATTGTCCTTCAAAGACCTGTGCATACTCTCATTAGGCTTGGTATTGTAGTTTCTTGTGACCCCTTTTTGCATAATATCCTCAAAGACATGAGTATTAAGATGCATTTTGGGGAAATTCCAATTCTTGCCAATGAGAGCTGCTTGAGGACTAGAATCATCCAGGTTTGAGCTAGAGCCAGAAGCTGACTCAGATCCAGATCCAGATCCAGATCCAGAACTTGAACCAGATCCAGATTCAGAAGTCAAGTCTGACTCTGAATCATCAAGGGTAACAGTTGTCATCCTGATATATTCCTATAAAATAAATAAGTCCTTGCTATAAACAATTTCAAGATAAAGGTATTGCCTCCATTAGATCATGAAAAGCCTGCAATACTGCATGGCCAGCCACAAGAGTATCTTCAGTATGAACCTCAAAAGAGGCAAACATATCTAGATCTCGAAATGCACGTATGCACTTTAGTAGTTGATATCCAGTAGGATGCTGCTCATCATTGAAGAGATGATGTGCTGCATACAGAAACATCTATGAAGCTAATAAATACCTGATGATAGTAGAAATCATATAGATTGTAAAGCACACCTTTGAAATGTTTTCATGCTTGGTCCCATCAGTATATGTGATCCCTACCACTTTTGAAAAGTGGATCAAATTGCGCCATCGAGGGAATGAATCATAGCTGTGATAAAATTAAAGAAGGGTAGGTTTAAAATCAAAATGCCTACTTGTCATCCACCTGTGCCATAGCATCACGTCCAAGATCCTGCAGCAATTGACCAGCCTGCTTCCATAAATGATCTTTCCAAAGACCACCATTGGCATGCAAACGATCAAAGGACAAAGCTGCATGGACATTCCAGTTTGGACTCTTCCAAAAAACATTCTGGATTTAATTAAGCAGATAATAGAAAAAAAACTGACACTAATAATATAACTCACATCCACATTACGAAGAGAGTACTCTTTTAGTATCCTTTCTCGTTCCTTTACACTGGATGCATCCCTTGCAGAAGAAACTATGGCCCTAGATTGAGCTTGATCTCGTGCTGGAAAAACCTGAAGCTTTGAAAGTTGATCCTTTGGAATAAGGCATATGGGGCAAGGGAAATTGCTTTGAAGACCCCTTATTAATGCCATAACACATCTGTAAACTGCTTGAAACCATATGAGTATTCAATATGCAATAAACCTACTGTTCTTCATAGTCTGCAGACAGGATAAGAACAATGGGAAATAGAAGGCGTACAACATCATCAGAACATTTAAACCAAAAGCCTGTTTTGGAATGGGTGATAAGACTTTCAAGGAGCTTGTAAAAGGCTTCATGCCAAACAGCATTCTTGAAATTGACAAAGCCAGGCTTATTTCTGTCCTTCTCACTTTCTTTGATCTGGTAGTATAATAGTTGAGTTCCATGCTGGTGAATAATAATAGAAAACAAACGATTGGAAGCCAGCCAACTATCTGGCCTCCACCTATAGTATTGTTACTATTTCGGATCTCGACAGGAAGGTTGGCAAGCCGAGCAACTATTGGATAGGCTTTTGCACTGCCAAAGGTTGATAGCTTGGTCTTGTCAGAGTATAGTATGAAAGCTAGGGGTTTTCCATCCTTAGGAAGCTTTGACTTCACAATATTTAATCAGTGTAGTCAATTCACCAATATAAATATATTTTAACTGAGAGTTGGTACCCACCTGAGCTTCCCAGAATGCATTAGCTGTCCATGGTTCATCATAGAAACGGACAAACTTCTCGCCATTATACTTGTATAGCTGCTCAGCATCGAAAACTGCATGAGGACCAATGCTCGGATCCTTCAGCAGGTTAAGGGCCCAATCCATCAATGGGCGAACATGTACTTTGAATTCATGCTCTGTTTTGAGATATGGAACTGATACCATATGACATTCAAACTACACAAAACATTGGCTTCAACAATAGTACATACATCAAGTGTTAGCTTACAGGGGTAAATCGATGCTCAAGACTGCTCCAGGTTTCTTGCACCTCTTTGTGGGTCGCAAGAGTGAATTGCTCCTTCCCTGTTATGGCACGTTGCACGAGGTTGATCAAGCGACCAGTCTCCTCCTTGCTCAGTGCAGCCTGGAGAGCCAGCTCCGCAAACTCGAAGTCGAGACGGGAGCGGAACGGCTCCCATGGTTTGCGGTTACGTGGCGCAGAGGGTTTCGCAGCCCATTCCCGCTTATAGTCCCCGAAGTGATGGACTCGGTCAGCACGCCCACTGTGAGGGTGGTACTCAACCTTGATATCATCCATCTCATATTCGTGAGCTGCAGCCTCTGCAGCGAGGCCCGCATTGGGGGGATTGGCTAGATCAACTTAGTATATGTGCAGTTCGTCATTTGCGTAAGACGCACGGGCACCAAAGTTATCATCATCACGCTGGGCGACAGAGTCCTCGTATCGCACGGGATCATAGTTAAATACGGCTGGAATACGACTGGTAAGTAGACGGGGTACACAAGATGATATACGGGGTGACTTACGTTGCTGCAATTCCGAACCGCTTTGCGTCGGCGCGCCGTACTCAAACGGTCTGGGCATCGAGACATCTACGAGACAGTGAGCTGCAGTTTGTTGGGTGAGATACACCAACCTTTCTTCTTGGTCTTTCGTAGCTCCCTTGCGAGCTTCTCGTCTTCCAGACGATCTCGCATAACCTTCTGACACGAGCGTTGATGTGTTGCAAGGCCACGAGCATTGAACTCCTTGCTACAGAACTCGCAGCGGCCTTTTGCTCCGGATTTGGGCATATGTACAACGGAATATGCACAACGATGATATGTACAAGAACTGGTGGCTTGTGGTGGCCACAGAGGCGACGGCGAACGTTATCGATGGGGGGGATGGGTATAGGGCGCGATAGCGCCCATTGTAGCGCAATTGTGACCGCATTGTCACATCACGTGTGATCAACAAAATCGTGTGGCAACCTCATCGCCACCCGCGTCACAATAGGCCGCCGTTACAATGGGACTTCGCAAATGTCCGACAGAATATATGAAAAATCGAGTATCGATTTCGATCGGTTTTGCTCCATTTTTGTCACTGTTACTGGAGGCAGGTCGGTTCTCCCTCCGACTCGAGTCTTGCGTTCCTGTCAATACCATGCCTTTAATTGTCCTGCCCACGTACTCACCCTGCTTTGACCTCTGGCGTAAGTTGGCAGACATCCCCGACTGGGTCTCGTGCCGATGGAAAAAGATGCATCGTCGTCGGTGCTATGGTCGCCTGGTATACACGTGTCTCCTTATTCGCACACCCACAATCATGATCACCTCGTGATCACGGCGCTTCTTTTCATCCAAATGTACACTTCTCACCGTGATGGTGACCCGCGAGTCGTCAACGGCGAAAACTGAACTGTGCTCGAAGAACAAGCAGCGGCGACGAATTCGTCACGTTTCTTGATATCCGATGCCACGTCGCCAAATTCCTCCAGCGTCGTTTTGCATAGGTCCCGCAAACTCTCGGGGGAAACCGTCCGTAGCAGACGGCCAGCAGATCATCGTTCATCGCCATACCCCTCTTTCTAACATCACCCCGCTTCAACTCGTACGCGGGGGTGGAGGCGGAACACACCCACAATCGTCCCTCCCATCACTCCCCATCTCGTACCCTTACGTGCCTACTCTCGCTCCCTCTCCCTCTCTCGTTCTCTTTCGCGCCGCTCCTGTTCACCCCGCTCATAAAACGCACCGCTACTCGGCGGAGGAGCCGACACAAGCGGCGTACGCCGTCCCGCTCACAAAAGTGAGCCGGGTGCGTATTTCCCTCCAACGCCCACCCCTCCTCGTCGTGCGGGTAAATACGAAGGCCCGCCCTCACCGACGCCAGGTTATCCAGCCCCTTCCCCCCCGTGCGCGTTTGACAGGCGGACGTAGGTCGTCTGCAAGATCCGGCCCACGACGCGGGGATTCCTGTTTCGAACGCGCGAAAACGGCTGCGACCCGTGTGGATGCATGATCGTTTAAAGCAGACGCATCGTACCGCCCACGGTCAAAC
>JBBPRK010001314.1:0-13249 GCA_038093075.1 Boletus patriciae | reverse complement strand
CTCCTTATATACACAATTTACAGTGGCAGTGCCAGCCAATCAAGAGTCTGGACTGCTTATTAATGCCAAGAGATTGCTGACCAATTTGAGTCATGTGACTCGAAATGACTCATACTGACTCATGCTGACTCAATGTGACTTATGCTGTGCCAATCAGAAAATGACTCATAATGACTCATGCTGTGCAAGGCTGTACTGTGCCTGGTCAATCTCTCTCTGACACTTAGCTATGTACTTAGTAATCAAAAAGATATGAAATGGATCATTCTGCTATGTAGCAGATGGGTGATATAAAAGGTCAAGTTGGAGTAAATATTTAATTTCTCCATGACCTATGGTCGGAAATTGGAAGTAAAAATAGGTATAGGTAGCTGACACTATTGGTCATCTGACCTTAAATTAGCTAAGTAGTCGGACCGTGGGAAAGGTGTCAAATATGGAAACTCGGGTCCGATGTATGTATGTAGTAAGTAGTACTAGTAAATTGGATGGGGAGAAATATATTCGTAACTCCTCTATCCTTTGATGGAATGGTATGAAACTTTGGGAGTAGGTAGACTAAACTCATAGTCATCTATTCCTTTTGTGTTGGGGGGCCTATAAAATGTAGGTGGAAGTTTACTCATATGGGTATAATGTCTGACTTTGCATGGAACTGGTTCTGTGCAGGTCAGTGTCGATTGGAGGTAGCCAATTAGGAGAGAGAGATTTTTCTAGTTCAACATGGTGAGGAGTGTTAGGAGGAAAATGACTTCGCTGGAGAATCTCGAAACCCTGATGATGTACCCTGGTGAGGAGTGTGTTGTAATATGTCTCAACTGGGAAAGCCCAGCCGGCACCCTCATAGGCTTCCATGATCAACTCATCATGATACATGAACAAGTTAACCAAGTGCATTGCTGCAACATTGGTCTTGCATGGTCTGATCTGGAAGGGAAGACACATGTGGTCTGAGGTGTTAGCCTCAAGAGGATCAAGCGGGGGTCGGTGGTGGGACTGGAAGTGAGGGCCCACCATGACGACACAATGAACACTGTCTTCTATTGTTTCGAGAATATTCCACACACATACTTTCTCTGGAAGTGTTACCTTCCAAGGTGTGAGAAACCTGGCGAAGGTCATCTCCACCACATCTTGTGGTGGGCCTTGGTATGTTGCTCCTGGTACCTGGTGAAGCTCCATTCAGCTCTCACCCCATACTTTTGCGAACATGAAGGCTTCCTGCTGGTACGTTGGTGGGAGCTGAGGGACGGGGAGGGAGAGAACGGGCATGTTGGACAGTTGGTAGAGTAGGTGGTAATATGAGGGGTGGATGAATTGGAGAAGACCTAGATGAATCCAATCCTTGCGTAGCTCAGTTTGAGGGATTGAGTTCCTCATGTAGGGCCAAGTAGCAAATGCCAGGGAGGACTAGGAAGGGATGATGCTGGTGTTCATCCAAAGATTCTTCAGGACCTCAACATAATACTGTAACTCCGTCTGCACAATGAGAAGTGCAGTATTCTCCTCTCTCCAGAGGGTATTGGCAAAGTGGACAGGGGACACGGAAAGGGACACCGGGTGGTATGATCCATAGATTGGGAGGATGGGCAGGCATAGGGGGGATATGTGTAATCCCTGGTCTGCTAACCTGTGAAACTCTTATCTCTTGATGTGCTGATTGTCTCTCTTGGGTTTCAAGAGGCATGGTCCTAAGATCCACAGTCAAGTGGTAAGAAAAGGCTCCACCAGATAGAGTCATGGTTAAAGTGCCATGATCGTCTCCTTCGTCATAACAAAAGGTCAACTTGCCTAAGAGGCAAGTGATCCTGATCAACTCTTCATCTCTAGCCGCTGGATTGCCCAGGGCTAGGTTGAATGCAAACATGATCAAGTAGTTGACTTGGATAAGAAAGTAGAGTAACCAAGAACCCGCACACCAACTCAAAGGCATCAAGAATTCAATAAGATGGACTGAGAGTATAGGCGGGGCTCATAACCTAACAAGATTGCAGAGGACCTTGTTGCGCAGGGACAAGAAGGGATAGGAGTTCCTAGTAGGAGACTTACTAGGAGTGGGTGTTCTTGGTTACAATAAAGAGTAACTTGAGCATAGTGGGAGTGAGCCCAGAGTTGTGATGATGAGGGAATGAGAACAAGATAGTTTGTTATTGAGACTGGCTGTAAGGCCAGTCTTATATACTGCTCTGTACTGTTTGTACATGTATGTGCAGTAGGATATAAAGAGATACACAGCCCTGATAATTGATAAGAGGGATAAAGGCCATTGGCCGATATGGTGTATCTATGAATGGTATCATATGGCATCAGAATGGTGCCATAGGTAAGAGATAAGCATCTAGACCCATGATGTCATAGTGATGTCATAGATAAGGGTCTAGGCCTTCGTAATATGAATAGTGTAAGAAAGGACCATGTGACAATGGCTCCAGAACCTGGTATCAGGATTAGAAATTCTGAATAAGAAATACCAGGATTCTCGACACAGAGAGAAAAGGTCTAAAAGACCCACCAGAGAGAGCTTAAGGTGAGCCAGAGGAGCCGGGTGGCGAAAAGGCCATACCAGGTGGTGTCCAGAGCGTCCAGGAAGGTCATAGGAAGGTCAGAAATGAGCGCATCGACGGAACGAATGCACCAAGTCGCAATACAGGCCCAGGAGGGCACCTGGAGGTGCAGGAGAAGTCAAGACATGCCAAGGTTGATCAGGACCACTGTAAGGTTCTTGAGGACGCCGAATACAATGGGAAACGACCCAAGAGTGAGGAGGATGAGTGCTACGTCAATATGAACACACTATGTCGAGTTAGAGAGCCAGGAGGCCATGTGGACCAGGAGGTCAAGTCAGAAGATGTCAGCAGCAAACGGGAGCGCGAAAGCGATGATGATGGCGTCGAGATGGATGGGATGGCGCAACAGGCAGTGCAGGCAGTGACTTGAAATGAGTCGATACATGGCCACTAGCTGGCAACAAGTCAAGTCAGCACAGACAGTGCAAATATGAGACAGCATATGCACATGAGCCATCCAGACCACCTCCCAAGCACCACAGACAACCTATGGACCAGCTGAACCCACTATGTCAATGAGGACGAATGAAAACAAGACCTAGGCTGTACAGTCGTACCAGGGCCATATCGGGCAAGTCCAAGTGATCAGATATATTGTATATGACTAGAGATGGAGAAGAAGGATGCCCAGGCCACGAAACACGAAGACAAGGCCAATGGAGTCAATCAAAGCCGACCACACACACTGGGAACTGCGAGGACGTTAGCTGAGCCATGACTTGCCATATCAGGCAATCGCTCAAGCACAGCACACCACTGCTACCTCAAGTAGGCAAGATCCCTTTTCTCACTCAACAATTCAATTCGTTTAGCAATACATTTGGTATGGCTTTCATTTGCTTTTATCTTTTCTGCCATAGAGCAACCACTAGAGCTGATGTGTTTGAGGGGGAGTGTTGGAATTATATTCCATATATAGTATCATTGCTTACTAAGCATAGCTACATCACACATTAGCTTTTACCTTAGTTTACTTAGTGACTACCGAGTATTCTACAGTTCTGTACATGGATGCCAGATAGGATTCAGGTGTTAAGATGCTCTGAGTGTCCTCTAAAGTTGCTAGCATAAAGATGTGTAGTGGGGCTCATAATCTATTGAAGCAAGGCATGTACTGGCAGTGGTAATACTAGTTGACACATACCTGATAGTGGTGGCTGGTAAGGCATTGAGTAGAATGTAGTGGTACAAGGTAAAGTTTGTATTAGAACCCAGATGCTGAGTTCAAAGTGTATAAATACATCTTGTGTGAACTATTACTATATATAGTAAACTATATTCAACAGCCCCCATAGGGGGCATGTGGATTGGTGGGTGATGTGGATGGCACTGATTCATACTCAACTGCTAACTATGATTTTTACTACACACATATTTTATCTGGCCCTTTCTACTGATTCAGAAGCCAAGGTCCCACAATAACAAGATGACTGCTGATGGTGTAGATACTCCTGCTTGTAAGCCCAATTTCCAGAGCATCCTGGTCAGCCACAATCACTTGAAGGTAACATTTTATAACAAATGATATCAGCTACTAGTATTAACTACATGCTCCCCAGGTGCCACTTAGTGTCTTGTCTCAGCAATTCATAGTACTGACCAAAGAAAAATGGCTCTCTACCCAGCCACAAATAAAATGGTTAGGCAGTTGAGCAGGTACCATTGTCATCCCGACCATCCCGACCATCACTCTTTCTATTGGTGCTCAGCAAAATTCCAAGGACAAGACTATTGCCACCCATATTACTGCTATCAAAGAATTAACTGGTGTCATTGTTCTTTGTTCTGACAAACAAGTACTCTCATCACTAATGAACTTGCTATCAACAGACCTACCATCCACACTTACAGTCTTCACTGCCTAGCTTTGGTAAGAACAACCAAAGTATAAACCCTTGGCTACAAATCTATCCCTGGGTCACATGATCTGGCCCATTTACCATGGAGATATGGCCATTTTAAAATGGCATTGCAATAGTTTTGCACCTTTTAATAGAAAATACCATACATACAAACATACACATATAAATATAACATCTGAGTTTTAAAATGTTCACACACTTCTTTGTTCCTAATATTATGATCATAAAATCTCTCTCCTCTATCTATAGAAATATAATTCTAACTATATCCAATATTAGTTGATCTACTTGCTCCACTGCATCTGCCACTAGTATCCATCATTCTACCATATCCATACTTCACAACACAGAGCATTCTGAACCTGTGATGTGTTGGACATCATTCATTTACTTTGTCTCCTACTAATATTTGTCATGCCATGCATTTTATCAATCTCTGTGAGGCAGAACATGCTAGTGTGTGAACATTTTTAAACTCAGATGTAGTGCTTATATGTATACATTCATTTGTATGACCAAACAATAGCAACTATCCAATGATTTGGATAAGGAATCAGCTCTTAAGTTAGAAATCCAAACTATTGCAATGGTATTGAGATTTGAAAATTGGCAAATCCCCTGGTTGAATCACATGGCTCAGGCACCATTTGGTAGGCAGGAAGGAGTATCATCTTCAATTCCACTAAAACTATATGAAATTCCCATGAACAGGTACAGTATGCAGGCATAGGCAAAGATTACTTAAAGGTAGTGTTGAACTTGAAGGAGGTTTTGTGATGGTATGGGGGTGTGTGGCCTAGCAGGGAGCTGTTATGATCCCTTCTTTTCCTGCATGCTATGTTCCCCCTTTTCTCTTACTTTTCACAAACACTGCTTTCACTCAGCTTTGAACTGTTCCTTCAGGACACCCCCCATCTAAACACAGCTTCCTTTGCTACACACTATGCATGGCTACATTTCTTCTCATTGCACTGTCTTGTTATCTCTTACAGACACTATCTCTTTCCTGTGCATACACAACCCTATCCCTTTCTCAAACTGGCACTGCTTGGTCTGTGCACAGCATCTCCCCCCTATATAAACTAGTGCACCAACTGTACTTTCCTCTTAACTTTGATCTACTTGATACTACCTTGAATATACCAAGGTCATCTATTTCTGTTTCTGACCTCTCTTGGTCATTGTCTTACTATTGAGTGGATGCTGTTACGGTCGCTCTCTAAAGTGCCTAACATAACGGACTTGTCGTTTCATTTTCTTTTTTCTTATCTTATCTCTTGTCTTGATTGATAAGATCCCCTTTAGTCTCATGACAGCCATGCTGCCTTCGCACCAGGTCTCTACCTGCCCTTTACCTCATGCAGTGCACGACTTCTATTTCACATCAGTGCTGTGCACTTCTATGCTGCTTCATTCATTTACCACATGCCTCATGTTAACCTTTCACCTTTCATTAAGGCAGTGCCTTCTTTATGGCAGTGCTTGATGCACACCCCCTATGCATGTCCTTCATAAAGGCTGCGCCTCTTCTCTTCCATTCTGCCACTGCCGTGCGGTTGCATCATGTCCCCCTTCCATTCCATGGCTATACTTGATGCATGCCTCTAACACATGTTACTTACATACTTAGTCTATGTTCGGACACGTATTGGTAGATTCGGTACAATCATGTACAAACTCAGTAGTAGTATTTAAGGCCTAAGTCGCCGCCAGAGAACTCCAGTCTAGTTCTCCTGGTCTTTCCCCATAAAGCCACCAGAAAGCGACTCCTGATCCATTGCTAGTGCCTTGGACAGTCATTCCAGTCTCAGTTGCCAATAGACCGTGCAGCTAAGTCACCTTCGACAGTCACTTTGACTCAGTGACCTTGCCCCTAGTTGGATTCCCTAAGCACGGTAGACCGGCTTATTGGGTTGTTTCAGATGCTCCCCTGAAACCCCCAAACGTCTAGTGTCTGTCTCAATGCCTGAACTTCTTTGAAAAACCCTTAGGATGAATCTCTGATTCAATCAAGTCTATGCTTGTCTCTACCCAAGCCAAGCATAACAGGAGCTGGATATGCTACCAATATTGATTGTAGGACAGATGGGTACCTGTGCCTTGAAAATTTGGAGGATGAACTGCTGAATACCTTACAATATTTTGGTCTCAATTCTCTTGACATTATCTTTCTGCAGAACAATAACCCTAAACACACCTTGAGAAAGGTAAATGAGTGGCTAGAGGAGCAGGAATTTGAGACTATTGTATGACCTGCACAGTGTCCTGATCTAAACCCTATTGAACATCTTCAATATTATCTCAAAAGATGGCTTGTAGCACATGAACATCTTTCTAATAGAATTTATGAGTTGTAGGAGGGAATTCAAGAGAAATGGAGGGAAATACCAGTTAAGGAGTCTCAGAAGTTGATTGAAGAGGAATTCTGATTCCTGGAGTTCAAACTGGAGGCCTTAGAATTGTGCTGTCACATCCCAAAATTCAACCAAGTCCAACCCCAACCTTGGACTACCTCAGACCACTTGGTCCACCCTCAGTCCCACCTCAGATCATTTGGGCCATTCAGCCACTCAGACTTAGTATGACCTTATATATATGGACTACTCCATTTAGACCCAATCATCTCATTACCTCTGTCACTTACTTACCCCCACTTGAAGTACTTGAGCATGAGACCCTTTAGATAGGATTGGGCGAAAGTTACCTTAGCCATTTCCTTTTGAAAGGACTTCAGGTTTGTTTGAAAGTCAATTTCATATTGCACAACGAAGGAACAGAGTTTCTTTAGGTCAGACCTATCAAATGGGTCTGGTTCCTGGACCTTTTGCTTGTAGCCATTGGCATTCCATTTCCATCTGAGTGCTTTGTGAGTTAAGTCCCTAATAGTGTCAGTGAATTGAGCAAAGGGTTCAAAGGCAAGAGGAACATTATTGAGATCATCCTTGGGGTTGTTACATCTGAAGTTCTGTTCTGTATCAGAGGTTGTAGTGTCAGAGAAGTCATTAGAAGAATCATCAGGAGAATTGCCTTTACCATTGTCACCACCTCTGCCTCCTGGCACCAGAGTGCCAGGATGTTCATTACCATAGAGGTCTTTATTGTCCAGGAGGACTCAAAAATGAGGTCCATCTGGAGACTGGTCTTAGGGTAGTGGGGTTAAGGGTGATAATGGAGCACACGATCAAGTCTGGGAGATAGAGGGTGCAGCTTATTGGGTCAGGCTGATGAATTCACCAGGAATACTACAAGAGCTGCCATAGGCAGTCTGTAGCACACCAGCACAACGAGAGGTTCTTGTAGTATGAGTAGTTGTAGACATGGAGGTAGGAAAACTCAACAAGTTTGAGTTTGTATATACTGTCAAATCAGAGTCCTTCAGGATCAAGTCTGATGGAGGAACACAGGAATGAAAGAAGGTGAGTAAAAAGATGGACCAGAGGTTCAATAGAGGAGAAATGGGGATGGGGGGCTTAACAAGGACTTCAGCAAAGACTTGTATGTCACGCCCACTAGTTGCCCTCAATTTTAAAGGGACAGAGGTAAAGGGATACAGAGGTAAGAACATGGAGGTTACAAGGAGAGACACAGGGATGAAACCCAAGATAAAACTCAGACTAGGCAGCTTACAAGCAGACTAGCTGGATAACAAGTAGCAATGCTAGATTGCACAGAACTAGATGGGGAGCAACAGTGGGAATGATGCTGCCTATATAGTTCTAGGGAATGCACACAGATCCAGCAGTGAGCATGCATGGACCAAGCTATGCAACAGCAGAAGAGTAGAGATCACTGAAAGTGGAAGCACAGCCAAAGGTGATATAAAGGGATAAGGAATGTAACCACAGGGTGAGTGGTTACACAAAAGGAAACATAGCCATAAAGGGAAAGGCATATGTATGTGTCCATATAGGGTATGGGAGATAAGGGAGCAGTCACTGGGTGAGTGCAACCACTGAGAAAGGAAACACTGTCCTATGTCCATGAAGGGATAAGTGAAAGAAAGGGGCTACCACCAAAGAGGTGTGAGGGCCCAAGAAGTGAGGATATCATCCAAGCAAGGCAAGTAGCAGCCTATGCATGCCAGGAATGGCTATCCAGAGGAGACAATGTGGACTGGGGTCAAGGAGTGACAAGGTTTGGGCAAGTAAGGTGTGGGTGGCTACTCCACCAAGCAAGATGATCTGGAAAGAGAGGAAGAAAAAGAGACACCCAGGGCAGTACCATGGTAAAACCATAACATCATCAGGAATAAGACCAGAGCGGGTCAGAGGGACAGGCATGGATATGACAAGTACTAGCTCAATTGCTTTGGCAGCAAGTTGCATTCTCACTGCACTACAAGCTGACTGTGGTGCCTTGTTACACTTTTGAAGGTGTTTGAGTGGTTTGTTATCACAGTTCTTGATTTGAGCACCCAGAGCATTTGGTTCTGACCCACAATACTTGCATTGGTAGAACCACTGATTCATTGTTTGTCTGCTCTTTGAGTCAGTTGAAGTGCTCAGTGAGGATTTTGGCAGGTGGCCTGCCTGTCCCCATCCTGGTGCTGGACTCTGAGCTCATTGAACAGTAGGGTATATGGTTGGGCTGTCACAGTGGAGTTATGCACACATACTATTGTCAAACATATCATTGAACACTAGCTAGAATTCTGCCATATTCTGCCATCGCACTCCAACATCTGCCAGCAATTGCCAATAGCAGAATGGCAGAATTTTGCCAAAAACACTAACAGTATCAATCAAAAACACCACTTGCCAGTACAAAGGGACCACAACCCTCATTCCCACAGGCATCATTTTTTCGAGCAGTCTCTCAAACAATCAAGGGAGGTCAGTCCGAGCCTGAGCAATAAGGTGTTGAAAGCTTGCATTGAGACCATAGTTCACAATAAGTGTATGCCAAGAAACGAATGTAACCGTACTCCGTATGGTGAGACACTTGGTCAGCTGAAGAATGATTCAAGAAAAGGAAATCAGGACCAGAGACTAGTTAGAAATTGTGTAAATGCGTAAAGGGACGATACGGGCTGCATGCCTAGAGCCATATCTGCTCGGTCATCAGATACTCGAGGGGCGAAGTAGAATCCTGAGACGAGAACAAGGTAACTGAAAGCGCATTAAAGTTAGTCAATCACTGTCCCCGAGCGCGGTCGAGCGGTATACCTGAGAATGAGGATACTTCCTCGATGATAGTTGCTCTTCGCTTCGATATACGTGTAGGTCATCAGGAATACGGCAAGAATGATGACCACAACGTCCCAACGCGGGAAGATGAGACTAATAAGGAGTCGTGGTGATCTAGACCTGAATAAAGCGAGGAGTAACTCACGTGAACGAGAATGCAATTTCCCCCATCTTCTCGGGAGCATACCACGCAGAAAAGGCCACCATGGCAGGGATCTGGAGAAGGCACACTTGAAGCGCATACGCAGAACCAATTTCCATGCTGTGGTTGGCGTGTGATCAGCAAACAAAGGCGTGGTACTGATTAACACAAACCTCAATGCAATATTTTCATTCAAAGCGAACGAGATGGCATTCATGAACTCCGTGGTATTGGGAACTAGAGCGAAAAGGGTGATACCAAGGAACTTTTCATCGATGCCTGAGCCCTTTAACACGAAGTCCACGACTTCGATCAGAAGCTCTGAAATTTTCGATCAGTTGTAAGAACATCACTATTGGGGTGGGACGTACCTGCGATGATCGCATAGAGCGCGGTGCATGCCAGTAACACAGCAGCGCTAGTCGTCCTGCTCCATTCGGGAGCCTCGTGCCCAGTATGACCACCAGCACTAGTGTCTAGATCGCCCGCTACGGATGTCCTAAGCCGTGCAGGAGAAATGGACTGACCCTGTTGATGTCTTAGGGCACTGACAGTTGCAACCGCAACGGCTCGCGTGAAATCGTCCTTGGTCATGCTCTCGGGTAGCTGAGTGTTTTTGATCGCCAAGTCTACGCTTTCCATGAGTGGCGTAAGGTGCTGCTGGGTTGGAGGTGGAGGCGCATACGATACACGCCTGAACGAAGGGGAGACAGGGGAACGGGACATTCCGGTTTGCTGCTGAACAGTGGTGGAATCAATAGGCTTGGGAGCCGTAACCTGACAACTAGAAGATATATCATGCTCGAGCGGGGGATCCACGCGTTTTTGTGTTTCTCGGACAGCGGGTTGTGGTACGGCGTTGGGCGCGCGTTGATATCCAGAGAGACGGTGCGAAGGCGGAATTTCAATGGAATGTAGTAGCGGTTGGGGGTTTTGCCAGATCTGGGTAGCGTGGGTGCGTAGAGAGAACCACAATCCAACGAGATACGACTGGGAAACCCCATTGAGTAATTTCAAGCGGGAACGAAATTATCGCGATACTTACAAATAGAAGAATCGCCGCACAGAAGTACATCAAACTCTTAACAGTTGATTGGTAGAATGGATCCTTAACGGGGTCTGGGTGTTGATAGTAGCAGTGATCGCACTTCCAGTTTGGAACACTCCGTTCAGGGCCATCAGGACAACCACTGCATACCAACTGGAACTAATGTCACAGAAAGCAAGGTCAGATTTGGAATATGGAGGATTCGACCGTACTTACGTTCCCATAGATCTGGTAGAACAGTGTTGGTGTAAGAGTACCAATGAATGCCATGATTAACATCATGCTCGTGACTCCCGCGCTCTTAGCGTTAAACTTTTGCTCCTTTTTCCTGAGGGCCCCCACGCACATACTCGTGCCTGGCATCAAGAGAACCCCTGCGAGTAGGCTGCCCACGATCGATCCTTCAACAAGATGCCCCTTTCCCTGAGTAAGGGCGATGGAATACAGGATGACTTCAATGAAGGAACCAAACGTAGCATTGATGACAGCACCCATGCCGATTGAAGACTGGGCTGAGATGGAGGCGACGGCCATGCCAATGAAGTAGGAGAGTGGTATCACACTCGCAAGGCTCATGATAAAGATGAGTGACTGAGAAGTGAGGAAGGCGAGTATTGCTGGAACATGCTCGGAGCGCTCGGCCAGAGGAAGCAACACGAAGCCGTCGAAAATGACGAAAAATACGAAAGGAAGGAGGTTGATGAAGATTATGTTAACTCCACCAACGGTGTACTTGTAATAATTCCATCCTATTGCGCGGTACACGCAAAGTAGCACCGTTGACTTTGGTAATCCTGAAGTCGAAGGCGCAGTTTGACCCTGGGACAGTCGGGGATGTTTGACAGAATACTCGACCGGGGCCCCGGATGAGGAACTGGACGTATCGGTGGGCAAGGTGGTTGATGTGTCGGTATGGGTGGATGCAACGATGACCGCAGGGGGCGGGGCGCAAAATCGAAGTCTCGTCGGGTTGGCGACTATGTACTTTATTAACGCCCAATTGAGCTTCGCCATAGGGATGGTGATAATGAGTGCCCAGCATGCGATGCAGGTCAAGAGCATAAGAGGTGCGATCACGGCGCAAAAAGCAATCCAGAAGATAGTGCGGCCTAACCAATCTTCGGACACCCTTTGGTATGTGTTGGTTGATGTGGTAGGTAATGGGGCAGCCCCGTAAGACCTAGAGGGCAGGAGGAATTGACGTGTATGAGCTGTCGAGAGCAAGGACGTGCTCTCGTTTGGAGGGTGTGCCTGCACAAACGCCTGGGCTTGGTGAGGGGTGAGGGGGGTGATGGTAGGGGACCTGCATAGTGAAGCTCCGTTTCTGTCGCCACTCTCCTGTTGATTTTCCTCGTCGCCACTGTCTTCGCTATCGCCTTCGACATACTTCCCAAAAGGCCATGCAACATACCAACCCAAGCCAAAGACCAACGTAGAATATCTGCGACCCCCCAAGGGCACGAAGTGCAGGATGGCCGAGATAGCAAAGCACGCTACAGCCAACCACCAACCAAAGCAGACAACCCAGAAAATGTTTCCGGGTAACAGATGACGTTCTGCTTGTGCTGAAGGAATCGAATGCAGTGCTGCATCTGCATTACGCGTGATGGACCTAGACTTCTTGTACAGTGCGGGTTTCCAGATGCGCAGACCGAAGGGATGTTCGACGTTTATGAGAGATTGACGCTCTTTGAGCGTGATAAGGTCGTCATCCTCCCGTATTCGGTCGATGTCCTCGCTCTCTGGGCTGTCGTCCGAGTCGGGAGAGTCGTCAGCGACAGCCTTGCCCCGCGTATGACGATTAGGCCGCGTGTCTTCGATCGCGTCGTGCGGCTGACTCTCTGTGTCCTCTTGCCCTTCAGTGAGCATGTTGGCCTCCCGAAATCTCCTCGTGTTACCTGTTGTACTGCTCAGGCTGCCACTTCTAGCTCTGTCCCTGGAGGAGCTGGCGGACATGTTCCGTTGGATGGGTAGGCGGGACGTGGGGGAAAGTGAACGACTCGATGATGGGAAGTAGGAGGTTCCTTGATGATGATGCTGTGGTATTTCCGCAGCTGACCGGTGAGAGCTATGACTGCGACTAGGGGGCTGAGGAGGCTGAGCGTGCGTGGTTGGGGTGAGGGTAGAACCCGACGTGGGTGTCCGGTTATCGCCGTCGTCCTGCCCACCTCCAGAAGGCTCATAGAGCATTGGTGCTTCTCCCACTGGTTAAGCAAACGACGTGCTTGAACGTCTAGCGTCACCGGTAATGAGAGTCGCGGCGCGCTGAACAGTTGCTATAAAAGCGCAACTTGGCTCGGCTGGCTTCTACTGTCCTTTTCCAGTAATCGCCCTGGTTGCTTATTTGGCAGAGCTGCTGCCCGCAATGCAATAGTAGTTAATTAAAGAAAGCACTACGGAACACGGAAAGGCGAATTGTTTTAAATCAGTGTGGTGATCCCTCA
>JBBPRK010001313.1:0-13250 GCA_038093075.1 Boletus patriciae | reverse complement strand
GGTGCAGAGGCAACAGCGATAATGGGAGAAACCCAGTGAGTGAGAAGCTACTCACTTAGAGTTGAGAGTATTTGCAAGTAAGTCTTGCTAGGAAGTTATCACGCTTGGGGGTGCGAGAGAACTTAATCATATTGGGCTGTAAGAGCCCTGTATTTATACGTAAAGGACTGTATGTCCTTATTGTGGTATAAATGGATATAAAGAGATGCGCAGCCTGAGTATGTAATATGAGGGAATAAGGCTATTGGCTATCTCTGTGTATATGTAAGCCATGAGCAAGAATGGTGTGCTATGGCATCATAATGGTGCTATATGACGTGATAATGATGCCGTCATTGAAGATCTGAAGAAGCATGACATCATAGGTCTAGAATGGTTATGTAATGAACCAAATAGAGTAATAAAGTCACAGAGGAATATCTTGATGTGTGACTGAAAGCGTGACTGACATCGGATTGACTTGTGACTGACTTCATGACAGACACATGAAAAACGAACAAAGTCAATAATGAAATATGAGAACTTCAACACTCCACCTCACTGTTCATGCTGTCAAAGAATATGGAATAATCCGTAACTTCCGACGATTTTCTTCAAACCGCTGCCAGGTCAGATTCTTGGTAAAGGTATCTGCAACCTGTTCGGTGGTGGGAACATAGTATAATTTGATTTTCCCATCATGGACGCATTCACGGATAAAGTGTTCCGGAATTTCGATGTGTTTGGTGCGTCCTTCCTGTGCAGGGTTAGAAGCAAGAAATATGGCACCTTGGTTATCGACAAGAAGTGGGATTGGACGAAGTTGAAACTTCATTTCGGATAAAAGGTTCCGAATCCACGATAGCTGTTTAGCTACTTCTGTCATGCCAACATATTCTGCTTCGGTAGAAGATAGCGTAATCTTCCGTTGTCGTCTCGATAGCCAAGAAACTATGCCTTCACCTAAGAAGATGGCGTAGCCAGAGGTAGATCGACGGGTTTCGTGATCACCAGCCCAGTCAGTATCGGAGTATGCCACAAAGCCAGTAGTACTGGCACCATCATATTTGATGCAGAGAGTTTTGGTGCCAAGAAGGTACTGTACGATATAAAGTGCTTTCTGCAGATGATCTTCCGAAGGATTGGAAGAGAACTGTGACATCTTGATAACTGCTTGTGCGATATCTGGGCGAGTTCCTAGCATGATGTAGAGTAGGGATCCGATGACGGATTGATAACGACTGCGGAGATTGGAAGTGGATTGAGTCGGATTGGGTAAAGGATTGTATCCGGATGGAAGCGGAGTAAGAGCGACTTTGGCATTGTCAAGCTTGAAATGCTTTATGACTTTGTCAGCGTATGCAATTTGATCAAGCTTGAGAGTCTTCTTGACTTGATCCCTAGTGATCCTCATGCCAAGATATTCTTTCGCTTCTCCTAAATCTCGACTTTCCCATTTCTTCATGAACTTGGCTTTCTTGAACTGGAGGTATGAGCGATTAGAACCCATAAATAAAGCATCATCAATGTAAATGACCAAAATGATAAGATCCTGACCGTGGAAATGAATATAAACTCCAGGGTCGGCGTAAGTCCTAGTAAAACCCATCTTGAGTAAGGACTGATGTAAGGCCTTATTCCATTGTAGCGCGGCTTGTTTCAAGCCATAAATGGCCTTTAGCAAGCAACAAACTTTCTTCTCTTGACCCTTCTTTACGAAACCTTCAGGCTGTTCCATATAAATTTCCTCATCTAACTCTCCAAAGAGAAATGCCATTTTGACATCGAGCGCTTCAATGTCCCAATCTTCTAGCGCTGCGATAGATAGAAGAAGGCGAACAGTTTCAAATCTTGCAACTGGTGAGAAAGTTTCTTCGAAGTCTATTCCATAGATTTGGGTAAAACCCTTGGCGACAAAGCAAGCCTTCTTGTAGCCATCGCTTTTGACAGCGTAAACCCATCTCCCTTTGACGGGTGTTCGTCCAGGTGAAAGATTAACCAAATTCCATACATTGCGCTCATCAAGCAACTTGATTTCATCTTCCATAGCTTTTCTCCAAAGTTTCTGCTCATCGTTCGAAAGTTTGATGACGTCCCGATACTGTGTGGGAATGCTGACGACAGGAGCTGCAGCGGCTATAATCCTATTCCAGTAGGTGGTGCTATATAGAGTTCCTAGGTTGTCTTCTTCATTCGTAGGTTTCGGAGATGAAGGATCTTGTAGATCTCGTTCGATCTCGACGGGTGGTCTTTCCCCATAAGCATTATCCGGAATGATTCGGGGATTGCGGACTCTGACGCTTCGTCGAGGTTCTTCAGAAACACAAGTAGAAGGTGAACGATATGGTGGAGGAGAATGATATGTAGAATCAGATGGTGAAGATGGAGGAGGAGGAGTTGTTGGTCGAGATGGCTGTTGATCATCGGGACCATCCTCGGGTGGAATTTGTTGATCGGGATGTTGATCTTCCTGTGATGGAAATTGATAGTAATAGTGAGTCAGAACGTCTTCCGATGTAGGTTTCTCTGTTTTATCAGAGTCCTGAATGTCATTACTGTCATTTGGAATAGATAATTCGGGTGGTTTGTCATCTGACTTTTTGGAACAATGGGGAAAAGTAAACTCGTCAAAAGTGGCTGTAGACGAGATGACGACTCGTCTGCATTTAGGAGACCAGAACTTATAGCCCTTGGTTCCTGTTTCATACCCAATAAAGATCGCTTCTTCTGCTTTCGCAGATAGCTTATGTTGTCGTTCCTCTTTAGGAATAAACACATAAGCTTGTGATCCAAAAACCTTAAAATATGATACGTCTGGAACATCACCATTCCATTTGGTAATGGGAGTGGACCAGTTAAGACATCGCATTGGCTGTCTGTTATAGATGTGTAGAGCAGTTTCTACAGCATCTTGCCAAAAGGATGGTGGTAAGCAAGCATGTAATCGCATTGCTTCTGACTTCTCTAGGATTGTCCGGTTAAAGCGCTCAGCTCGACCGTTTTGTTGTGGGGTATGAGGTACAGAGGTTTGATGCTCTATGCCTCTAGATGAAAGGAACGTCTTAAGAGAATGATTAATATATTCCCCACCTCGGTCCGAACGTATAGAGTGAAGGCGAAAGCCCGTTTGAGCCTCAGCCCAAGTAACCAGATCCTTGAGAGCAGTGACAGCATCTGCCTTAGATCGCAGAAAATGAAGGGCCGCAAAGCCCGATGCATCGTCAATAAACATAATCATCCACTTGGTGTGGGAGCGAGATTGAATAGGAAACTCGCAAAGGTTGGTATGGATCAAACCTAAAACGCGATCAGCGCGTTTAAGAGAAGCAGGAAATGCACGTTCATGTGCCTTTCCGAGAAGGCATCCTTTACAGGTATCCTTCGTAGGTGGATCTTGGAGGGCAGGGATGCCCTTCAAGTGCTTATGGGCATGACGAAGCGCATTCTTGGAACTGTGTCTGAAGCGTAAGTGCCACAGATGATAAGAATTACCATCCTGCAAGGAGTAAACAGCTCCAGTTGGAATGATCAGTGTGGACCGAAACCAGTGAAGCGGAGTAGAAGGTAATAAAGCAGTGGCCTGTATTACCAACTTTCCTTGTTTGTCCCAAATTTTGGTCTTATCTGTTATTTTACATGAAAAACCTTGAGAGGTTAACGCGGTAATAGATAGGAGTCTATGTGCTGCTTCAAGAGCATACCACACTCCAGTTAAAAGCACCGTAGGTGCCTTCGGAGAATCCTGTTTAAGAATGACAGTACCCGGACCATGCATGGTAATGATGGATCCGTTAGTGATACTAGCCAAATGTTCTCCCGAAAGAAGGTGAGAGAAATCTTCCAAGTATGGCGTAATATGATTGGATGCACCCGAATCAATGAGCCAGTGACTTTGATAGAAGGAAGATCCTCGGGTCGACGGTTTGTCAACTAAGCAGACACGCAAATAACAAGAATCGTAGTCATATTCATCACCAGGTACATAGTCGTTATCAGAAGGACGATCACAGTGGGGGATTAAAGAAGAATCCGCTCCATCTTTCCAAGTACCATCAGTGTTCCTTCTAGTATGTATCTCCGTAAAACGAAGCGACAACTTTGGTCTTCTTCGTCTTCTTGGATTTCGCTCCCTTCAGCTTAGAGATTGGCTGGGAGGGAGCCGGCACGAAAGGAGTTAGATGGACCGGCAATAGGCAGGTCATCATATCCTTCGTCGGCCCATGCTGCATGCAACGGAGTGGAATCAAAGTCCACGTGTTCCTGTATCTCATATTCGTCAACTTCCATACCAGTGACATGAGCGATATGCTCATCTATGTCCATTTCGACCATATTGGCGATTCCATCTACCATTGTAGCTTTACCCTTTCCTTTCCGATTCTGGGTACCTTTCCCTTTTCCTTTCTGGTTACCAGAACCAGAGCGGTTGGGATTGTAAGGTTTCTTACCACGGTTGGAAGAATTACCACCGACGGTTAGAGGAAGTTTGGCCAGGACGGCCGAACTTAGCCCAGCAATGATCGGAAGGATGACTTTTCCCACAGTGGGAACAAGTCTCATTGCTCCAAGGAGCACGCTGAATGACAGAAGTTCGATTGGCTTCTGCAGGTTCTTGGGTAATACGATGAATAAGCGATCGTGAAGTGGTAGAAGATCGGAGTTGAGACTCCGACATAATCTTTGGAATAACGTTATCCAAAGTGAAATCGGCAGCTGTAGTGGTTTGGACGATAGTAGAGGTGACTGGTTTATAGGAATGTGGAAGAGCGTTAAGAAGGATCATCGCTTTGAGGTTCTCTGGTAAAGTAAGACCGGCGCTGGACATGCGTTGAACGTATTAACCAGGTGATTAATCTGGTTAGGAATTTCTTCCTTGTTTCATCCATGTGATTCACGTGGGTCATGGATACGAATACGTAAAGCCTCAGAGAAGGCTTCGAACTGTCCTGTGACGCCTGTCGGAGCATAAAGACGCTGAAGACGAATCCAGAGGTCGTGAGACATGGAGGGGTGTGTAACCACTCCAACAGCGATATATGCATCCTTCTGAAGATGCTGCATGTCGGCATGTATAAAGATAGCAATCATGGCCTGAGCCTGTTGATCCTGAGAAATCCAAGTAGCTTGTGCAGCGGCATCAGCCTGAGTTGCGTGGGTAGAAGTACCCTCTACGATAGTCCACCATCCTGCCATGGTAAGCAGGGAACGGACTTGACGAGACCAAGTTGCATAGTTCAATTGTCCAGTAAGGACGGTAGTACGAGATTGGATTGTGGAGTTGATGTTGAAGGACATATTGATATGAGGAGGATCTCACGTAGAGTCACAACATCTCAAAAGATGAATATGTTTGCGACGAAAGTCTGCATAAAAGGGAGATTAGTAATGTTAATAGGAATAGAAGGAAGAGGAGGTGGTAAAGGAGAATGCATAGCGTCTGTGGAGATATCCGAAGATCCATCGTCATCTGTTTCCATAAGATCTGTTAATGGGGATAGTGCGGCTTCAACTTCTTCTTCATCTTCTCTTTCCTCTTGCGTACGCGTGAAAGTCACAAGTGGTCTATTTCGAAAATACTCAGGTTCGAGTAATTCGAACTTCTCGAAACTTGTTTGTTCAAAGAAGTGTCGGTTCGGAAATGAACTGAATTGTCCATTTGATAAGCGAACCGAGATAGACGGACAGTTGTGAGTTACATAAGGAGTAATCATATGTTTGGTAGTACATGCGGCAAGATGAAGAAAGGAAGAAAGAAAATAGTCCATCCTAGTATGGACATGCGGAGCGTATGTGGGCCGCTCGACATTCATGTAGCGACCTCCTAACCACACCGGTAGGGGCCAAGAGTTCAGCAGGAGCTGAAGAAGCTGCGCTGCGTTGGCGAACGCGTACGTTGTCATTGCTACGTTCGACTTCTTGTTTAGGTAAGAGTCGATTAGCTGAACGCCTATTGGCGAGAGGATGATGGATGGAGGTGGCAGAGATGAGTCGGTGCTCATTGAGGTCTGCTGAAGTGCATAAGCTTCTCCATTCATCATACCAAGGGTGCTTCCTCTTCCACACACTCCGCCATCTAGCATCTATGATCCGGTTCCAATACTGCTGAGTTGGAATTTCATCAAACCCGGGTAAAGGCTGTGTCGACTGGTGCTTGTACCAGTAGTCGTAGAAACCAGAAACGATGTTTATGCGACAGAAGACGTCACCATGGTTAGGATCCATACAAGTGGGATCAATGATAAAGCGATTATGATCCTTATCACTTATGGTTTCGTTAGGGCTATTCGCATTAACAAAGGTAGTGAAAGCGTTATTGAGGACGAAGAGGTCCCGACGCAAGATCTCAAAACCCTGATTGTGAACCGGAATCTGGATGGTATCGTGGTAGCCAGCCACGGGAAAAGCCAAACCCATGCCTTCATAGACCAACGCTAGAGGCTCATTCCAATAAGAAAGACCATTGAAGGAGGTTTTCGTCATATAGGGATATTCGACCGGAATATAAATAGTAGGACCACTTTCAGGAAGGTTGATGTCGTTGCCAGTGAAGTTGGAAGGGATTGAGACGTGATGGGCAAGACGTTGTGAACCGTGAATGATATCATGGTAGTTTCGGGGGGGGGTACCCGAACAGGTTCACCTTCTTCTGAATCAGATACAACGGTAGTTTCGCCTTCTCTACAGTCCTGCTCCCGGGTTCTGATACCCAGGGGAGTACTTCCCATCGCTGTGAGGAAAGCGGAGCAGGGACTTCCGGTGGAAAAACTACGTCTCTGAAGAGGTCGGGGTGGTACTGGACCGGGTCGATCATCTTCATGTACTCTTCGGCGGTCATGCCGGTTAAGAGTTGGACGGCAGTTTTGACTGTCTCCTTGGAGCTCGGTGACGTAGCCCTCGAGGTCGAGACAGAGGATGACGAAGGCTTGATGGGAACCATCGACTCGATGTCGATTGGAAAGCGAGGTTTGGGTGCGACAACAACGGAGGAGGATGTCATCGGCGTAGGTATCAATGTAAGTAGAGGGCGGTAGGTTTTGGAAAGGGAGAGAGGCTGATGCGGAGGTGGAAGGGAAAGAAGCTGGAGGAGGAAACAGATCAGGACGACGACAGTTTTTGCAGTTCGGATGAACGCAATTATCTCCACAGAGATATATGCACTCGTTGCGATCAAAGTCGCGATGGCACTTCCAAGTGCAGTGATGAAGTGGTGGATCTAGATCACGAACCTGGTTTGGAAGACGGTGTCTATCCAAACGACCAATCGAAAGATGGTCAGGGGGTAAAAGGGTTCGTGTCAGTTTCTCTTCGGTCGCAGTAAGATAACGAGCGAAGAAGAAAAAGAATCCAATTGCAAAAGAATACATTGCAAGCACTTGGATGTTCTCCACGTTAGACGTGAGGAAGATGCCAAGCAGCCATAAAAGACCAAAAGCAAATACTGCCAACATCGCGAGACTGTTATACGGCATCATGACGACGAACGTAATTGTCTAGGCAGGGCTCATAACCTATTGGAAGTGCAACTTTCCAATTGGTGCAGAGGCAACAGCGATAATGGGAGAAACCCAGTGAGTGAGAAGCTACTCACTTAGAGTTGAGAGTATTTGCAAGTAAGTCTTGCTAGGAAGTTATCACGCTTGGGGGTGCGAGAGAACTTAATCGTATTGGGCTGTAAGAGCCCTGTATTTATACGTAAAGGACTGTATGTCCTTATTGTGGTATAAATGGATATAAAGAGATGCGCAGCCTGAGTATGTAATATGAGGGAATAAGGCTATTGGCTATCTCTGTGTATATGTAAGCCATGAGCAAGAATGGTGTGCTATGGCATCATAATGGTGCTATATGACGTGATAATGATGCTATATGACGTCATTGAAGATCTGAAGAAGCATGACATCATAGGTCTAGAATGGTTATGTAATGAACCAAATAGAGTAATAAAGTCACAGAGGAATATCTCGATGTGTGACTGAAAGCGTGACTGACATCGGATTGACTTGTGACTGACTTCGTGACAGACACATGAAAAGCGAACAAAGTCAATAATGAAATATGAGAACTTCAACATTTGGTAGGCACCACTTGGCCGCCAAATGCCCACTGTCCGACCGTCTGTACCGTCACAGGTTGGTGGGCGGAAACGAAATTTCATCTAGACCAACACTTAGGACGAAGACGGTGGCCGGCGTATTTCATGACCTGGGGTATAGATTACATTGTCGGGCACAGTGTGGACAACATTGACACAACTACAACTACAGTCTACACATTCTGACGCATGATTAGTTCCAACCATTGAAAGGTTTCTTCGGAGGCCACCCTTTGGTTGTTGAAGAGCCAAATAGCGTCGTAGAACTGCGGTGGTAACCCTTTGACCGGTTTCCGCAACGTGGCATTGGTTGACTTGATGCGCTTGGCAGCTTTTGCACCCTTGGACGGAGAATGAGAGCCATCAATTATCTTCAACTCTCTCACCATGTCCCTCTGCCATGGCATGAGGGAGGTGAAGAAGACCGGCTGCATGTCCTCCTCGCCACTCTCATCAGAGCTCATACCATCATTACCAAGTTCCTTCACGACATCATGCAGAAATCTCCACACACGCTCGTCCTCGTGCATGCCACTTTCTTCGCTCGTTTGGAAAGCGAGTTGAGTAGCCTGTAAACGACGTTTGTATTTCTGTATTTTCGGTCAATACACACAATGAAAACAGTAGAAGTAAAGCATTCACTAACCATCACCCGGCGGGCATCCCGCCTTGCTTTCTTTAGGCTTTCATCCCTAGCTCTGATTAGCCTGTCAGCCAGCTGGTGATCCGTCTCAGGCAAATGACCACCCAGTACACGGGGTCTGGCTTTGGACACTACGGTTCGAATACGATTGAATTTCTGAGTGATGGCCTCCACCCAATAGGCATGCAACTTTGGCGCCGTGGTCCACTGTTCCTCCTCCCGCAGTTCAGACAACTTGAGCACAAGAATGCCGATAACAACCTGGTTCCAGTTGGACAAGGCAGGGTGATCAAAGTCCCAGTGAAGATTGAATGGGTCCAGACCATTGGAGCCTGTCTCGGCGAACAATTTCAGGTCTTCCTCGGAAGGAAGAGTTGTGAGTAGGAAATCATTGTCCTTCGTCATCTGGAAGACCTCCTTGAAGAGATGACGAACGTGCTCCTGTTATGAACATAGAAATACTGTTGTATAATGTGGAGAACGAGGTGTACCAGATTCAAATTTCATTCTTTGTCGAGGTCAATTTCGCACTTGAGTTCTTGAACCTTCCTTGACACTTTGGCGCGTCACCCTTGTGGGGATGGTGTGGGGAGTGTGGAGGAGGAGGGGGATATGGAAGGTGCAGGGGAATTCTTCATAAGTAGAGAATATACGTGCTGCGCTATCAATTCCACATTAACTTGCCCGGAGGAGCAAGATGAAGGTGATAAGGGCGGAGGTTGGTTCGCCTGGCAAAGATGAATATAGCGCGACGAGGGGGTGTTAAAACATTACCTCGGCACCTTGAGCAGCAAGCCCCACCCCCATCCCTCGATAGGGGGATGGCTGTAAAGAAGGCACAGAAGGCGTAGGTCGTGACGTCGCATGAGCTTCCTGTAGTTGCTGGATACAGCACGAAATGTGTGAGTACGGCACTCGATTGAAACTGAAATCACAATACCTTCAATTGCCGCATGATACTTTCATTCCTTTCTTTTAATGCAAAAAGCTCTGACTCCCTCTCAGCCTAAGGATATTTGAGCAAGATATCTATGTAGGGTGTACATGCTCACAGCCATTTTTTCCATCTGCCTGGAAATTTCTGCTTGCGCTGTGACATTGAAGTTCTCCGCCATCAGAAGCGTGTCCTGTCTTAGCCTTTCAAGCGATTTGGTTTGTTCGGTGATCAATGAATCCCTTTGGGCAATGTTGTGCGTATGAACTTGCGCCTGCTCTGCAGCTTTCTCTGACAGAGATGACATGTCGGATTCGAGTTTCTTAATGGCATCGACTTGAAGAGTTATGATGCGGTCCCTCTCTAAAAAACCCTCCTTAATCCTCTCCTCTTGCTGGGAGAGCATCGACTCCTTTGCTTCGAGTCTCTTGATGGCATCAGCTTGAAGGGTTATGATGCGATCCCTCTCCGAAAAACCCTCCGTGATCCTTTCCTCTTGCTGGGACAAGATCGATTCCTTCGCTCCTAGGTCGCTACGTAGCTGACACATAAGTACCTTTTGTTCAGACTGAAAAGTTCGTATTTGCGAGAGAGTTTCTTCCTTCTGTGACTGAAGTTCCTACAGGAAAAAAATCTGATGATGTCAGTCACTACAATTGTGATAAAGTACACACTTGCACAGTTTTTTGAAAGCGTGACCTGAGGGAATACAAGGATCGGCGCAGACTGTCTGAGTAATCAACTTCCTTCAAAATAACCTTGGTAGAGTGCAGGTACGGTACCTATTAAGGTTAATGAGCTTTTGACTATCGCTGTAAGGAATGCAGTATATACCACAGACTGCCCAGCAGTTTCGTCGTATGATTGTAATGCGGATGAGGGCCTCTTAGGCCACAAGTCCGCCTTTGGACTCGGATTGGACATCGTAATATCAGGAGTGAGGCTGTGAGCTGAAAAAGACGTGACTCCAGGTGAAACAATACTCTCAGAGGTGACTGGAGGTGAACAAGACACGATGACTCCAGGTGAAGCGATACTCTCAGAGGTTACTGGAGGTGATACAATACCCTCAGATCTGCACCGGAATGAGAACGAAGAATCGCCTAAAGGAGACAAGTCAGAGCAAAAAGTATAGTGAAATTAGAAGACGTACAGCCAATGGATGAAGAGGGGACATTAGTTGGTTGCGAGCTGCTAGGGGCAGCTTGGTGGGTCCGCATCGGCACATACTGGACAGCAGAAAGTGGATCAGGCTGCGATGGGGTGTCATTCAAGCTCGAGCTCAAAGCCCTCGCCATGAGGGGGAATGAAAATAAGGGCATGTGTCAGGTAAGGATTCACGGCTTCACGACAAATAAATACTATTGATCGACAATGAATGAGTACATCGAACTGTATCACCAAGGGGACAGCGAAAGAGAATAAGCCACCTGCCACTGGGCTGCAATGAGTGTAACGACTGGCAATGATTTCAATAGGTACGCACACAATACAACAATAACAGTCGCCCCGTCATAAGTGAGCCTATCAGGCAACATCAATATTACGACGCATCGACGGTGACAACTTTGTCTGCTCACATGTCCTTCGTCGTTAGGTTACGACGGGGGTCGGTATCTGAATACAGTAACAACATCTACAGGCGTCATGAAAGGGGGTCCCCTCACCTTGGACAATGGTAGTGCCGATATTACGCCATCAACGGCGACAATGGTGACAACTTTGTTTTGTTCACGGCCTCCGTCGTTACGACATCCCTTGTTTTTTAGTACTACATATTATCCTCACAATGTGCTACTACTGACTGGTTGTGGTTGCGGATGAAGAAAGAAAAGCTTACCTAATAAAATGAGCGGGCTGATATTGTGAATCGAACTCAGTCCGGGCGATGCCGATGAGACATCGGTGGGTGATCACGTGTCGGTAGTCACGTGTTACTAATTTTGGTTCACAATATCTACCTGCCATTTTCACACGATTAGCCTTTCCGCTCCTTTGTCGTCGCCCATACTATACCGGCAATCCCAGGTCACATACGGAGCCATACGCCCACCACCCAAACCCAGGATCCCCCTCCCCATCAACAGCGTACATGATTCCCCCACCCTCACTACCCCCAACACACCTTCGCCATCGCCATAGCTTTGGCATCGTCATCACCTCCGCCACCCACTGCCAACATCAAACCGGTATTTCCCCCTCCCCCGTCCAAGTTGTGCATGACTTCCCCGACTACCCCAGATACACCTTCGCTGTCATATTTCCCGTAGACGTCCAGAAGAGGAAGAGGTGGATGACTTAAAGGAGGGGAATTGATGACGAGATGAGTAGCTATGAGATGTATGTATACACAACTCTTGAATCACGAAGTGACACAGGTAAACTCACTGCGGCCGCTCTATGTTATTTTTGTAACCCGCACACGCATCCGCACTCGCCATGATGTGCGTATCTGGTGACCTACTGAGACGAGCGGACAATTGGGTACAGGTGCGTGCCAATCCATAGCTCCCCTCACTATCTTCCTCTTAGATTCATCTTCCTCGGCGCCGGGTGGTATAAACTCCAGCTGGAGTCAAGGATGCAGATAACGTTGGGGAGACTCCCTAGAACACATGCCATTGCCTTTGTACACAACTCGGAAGTGAAATTTGCATTTATAGACATAATTACAATCCACCGATGCATTCAAAATCCATTCTGCCTCCAAACCTTGACTTGCTGACCTCCTAACGAAGTAAAAGCTGAGAAAACACATTGGAGCTCTTCATCAGTCCAGGTGCTACTAGTGTGTAGCTCGATATTTTCTACTCGCGGAAACGCACCCAGCCAAAGGGCGCAGTATGTCTAGAATATGGTGTTCAAGAGTGATTTGATGAGGGAGATGTAATTGACCTACAAGCACTTCCGGGTTGTCACCCTGTGGTGGCCACACTTTCAACACGACTTTTCTTGCAGAGCAAGTATGAGTGCTTTCACTCTCTGAATATGCTGAAAGATCTTCAATATTATCAGGAACGATGACCTGAAGTTCATGAAGGTCCCGGAGATGCCGCGTGCAATCTAGGATGGTGGAACAAAGATGTCGCTTGTTGCGCAAGTAATTCAATCGAACAACAAGCTTCTGGAAGGGGTAAGAGATGTCAATGAGACGCATCAACCAAATGATGACATCTGGTGAAGCATCCAGAGAAGACAATGTTGGAAGTGTTGTTTGGAGGCGGAACTGCCGCAGATGTCCGATGTCAACACCCACTGCCGTCCTGAGGTTTGACACCTGAAGTTCCTGCACTTTGTGCCTCTTCAAAAAATCCACCAGGTCGCGAGTGTGACACGAATCGTCGAGCATTAGTGTTGAAAGATGTGGCAGAGCAAGAGTTTGCAAAAGGGTGGACCAATCACTAGGTGCCAAGAAGGTGTTTGTGAGAGAGAGCTCTCTTATAGGAGAGAGTCGCAGAGCCGAGAGGCTGAATGTGACTGAATGTGACCCAAAAAAGAGGGGTGAATGTAAATGCAGGACCTCAAAGGATGTTGGGCTGAGAACACTACGACCATTGATGGATGATTGAACACCCCTCCGACTGATGCCATGGCAAACAAAG
>JBBPRK010001312.1:0-13254 GCA_038093075.1 Boletus patriciae | reverse complement strand
TACTTCAGTTCGTATATCAACTAAGTCTCCCATCCTCTCACTCGAAGTCCTCCTTCGTGCCTCCGCTTCCCTCTGTACCTCTGCACCTCCGTCCCTCTGAAATTAAGGACACGACCTCGGCAAGGGCATGACACATAAGTCTACGCCAAGTCCTGACTAAGTCCCCACTTTCGTATCTCCGTCGGACCTCCAGTCCACCTCTGTCACTAACCACTATCTCCCTTCCGCTTCCTCCGTCAGACTTGAGCCCGGAGGACCAGGACTTGACACTTGCGCCCTTATATACTACTACTATTGTATGTACATGTTTATACCGGATCTACTGATGAGTGTTCTAGAATATTCCGGATCCTAGTAGCATGAGGTAGAAGCATGCATCAAGCATGGCCATGAAAATGGAAGAGAAGTAATGCATGAGGCAACTGCACGGCGGTGGCAGAATGGAAGAAAAGAAGTAAGACATAGCCATGCACTGCACAGAGATGAAAGGAGCAAGGAGTGCATGCGGCATAATGTGAAAAGAAAAGAGAAGCATAGAGACAGCATGGCTGTCATAAGTTAATCTGATAAGATAAGAAAGAAAGAGGAAAAATGACTAAGTCCGTTAGGACGCTGTTAGGTGTACCGAGCCGTAACACTACCCCCTCTCTAAAGATCAACTTCCAGGCGATCAAAAGGAATTTGCTTGGGGTGAAGGCTTGTAAAAGGCTCTGGCCTCTTTTGGAAAAGTAGTAAGAAATCCTCCGGTGGGATTGAAATGGCCCTGGGTGCCGCGGGGTTAGCGTGGTAGAAGTCATTCAATGCTTCCTTTGCGTTGCCGAGGTTACTCTTAGGTGCCCAGGTACGATCTGTGTCGTCATAGCCCTTCCAATGGACGAGGAATTCCAATTTTTTATTTTTATAATGTGAATCGATGATCCAGTCCACCTCCCATTCGTTGTCTCTGTCTTCAGTGACATGTACGGGTCCTGGCCGGTTAGAGACTTGTCCTTCCAGGCGGTCACGATAAGGTTTTACCCGTGAGACGTTTACTACTGGGTGAATTTGCATCGATTTTGGTAGTTTTAATTCAACGGCATTAGGTCCTGCCAAGCTGATGATTGTGTAGGGGCCAAGCCATCGCTCGGATAGCTTGCGAGAGGCATGTGTCAAACGTAAATTTTCTGTAGATAGCCAGACTTGCTGGCCGATGGTGTACTCGGGCACTGCCGAGCAGCTTTTATCGGCGTTGACCTTCATTCGGTCTTGTGCCTGTTTCATATTTTCTTTGACACTTTCTATTACATCTTCCATTTCTGATGCAAACTTCTGAGCCACTGGGGCCCTGTCCGAACTAATGGGTTCTGTTGAAGTCCAGGCGTAGACTAGTCTGAGGTGAGGAAGAACTAGTACATACCGATTGGGTGAGACGCTGAAGTGATAGCACGTAGTGGTAACAAGAAGAGATGTTATTAGAACTCAGATACGGAGTTCGAATGATATATATGAATGGTTCGCTTATGTAATAGCGGTAACCATATAGGGTAAACTACTGTATACTACGATAAGAAATGAAATAGTACACTATGAGTTCAACAGCTGGAACCACAAGGCTCTGGAAAGGCACATGAGCACCACTCGAAGCAGAGCTGTATACCTCCCGAGCACCATTGACCACCTTGCAGAGAACAACGGCCTCCGGGGTGGCGCCACGGAGGTGTTGGAGAAACTCACGGGGTCCAGGTGGGTAATCAGAGCGAGCTGTTTATTGCGATTCCCGCTGACAAGCAGCAGTGCTGTTATAAATCTGATGGTGACTCATGATGAAGTAAACGGGTAACGGTTCTTCGCATCAGTGCAAGGTGGAAAGGGGGGATGCGAAGGGCGATGCTGATGTGGTGAGGTTCTCTTATGCCCCCTTAGATCAGTACCCGGAAGGGGAGGAAAGTTAAAGGATCGATAGTTGTCCGTTGGGTCCTCAACGAATCTTGAAAGACGCTACAAAATCTCTGTTGTGTCTGAGGACATGCTTACTCAAATCAAGTAACCGATAGGTCCAAACATTCAATTGCTGTGGCATAGTAGTCAGTGAAATGTGAATCGTCGTCCGAGATGCTACCCAAGTTACAGTACATCGATCGTGCGTACATTGTCAAGAAGATCAGCCAACGAAACGCTCTCCTTGAATTGTACAGTGATCATGCTATCAGCCGCCACCCGCCTGTAATCCACCGTGCGCTGACCCGCCGATGCTAACTTGACCAAGAGTGCACCAAATGGCTGTCTAAGACGGGCAGCGAGCCGTCGTGCTTGCGTCTCTCTGTCCATTGGCTCCACACGCACGGGAATGGGGATGGATGGAGATTCAGATTCAGCAAGCGACGAAGATTCGTCGTCGATTTCCTCGTCATAAATCTCTTCGTCGTCCGTGTCTGGCGAAGGTGGTGGCAGGCCGTCATCATCCACGGATACACCACTTTCCATGTCTTCACGGTCCAGGAGAGTATTCACCCAGGGGTGGACAAGGTACAGAAAATTCATCCGAGAGAGGTCATATCTCGTCTTGATTTCCACCATCCCAAAAGCGAGAGTGTCCGAGCGATAAACGTGGCCAGAACGTGTTCGATAAGATGAAAAAGGTGGGAGTTTGAAAGCAATGCATGGGAGTTTCATCCGACTCGCTGCGAACCAAGGTGGAGGAAGCTCATTAAGACGGTCGTATAGCCTTAGGGTCATGTCCAGGTCGAGTGAAGAAGGGTGCAATGCGGTGATAATTCCTTCCATCTCGGCATCCTGAATGGGTGGCGGGAGGTGCGACATTGCTAGTTCGTTGAATACCGTGATATGGGCAGGCAGACAACTATTGTACCTGCCGGGCTCCCCGGTCCATGCAAGGATGCTCACATCTCCAGATACGGCGAGAACATGCGCCAATAGACGCCCGAGTGAGCTCTCCCCTTCACCGTATATTGCGGATATGCCAGTCACCGAGAAAATGCCGAGTAATGAGTATGCAGCATCTTCCACCAGCGTTGTTTGCCTGGTTGATGCAAGACACAATTTCTCCCGAATGCTGGTTAACCCTGGACGAAGTGCCATCAATTTCTGTGCAGAAACCCCGGTGGCTTGCTCCATCTCCGAAATCACTTCCAGCGATTCCTTGTGATTGGGAATGTCGAGGTTCATGTACAGAGTCCAATCCTCTGTGTAGAAGTGGATCACCTTGGCAGCGACGTATTCCTGAAGAGTCCAGGCACGGGTGTTCCAAATGCTCCTCATGAGAGCGCCGAGCTGCGATGCAGAGCGAACACCACGGAGGAAAACGATCATCATGGCGGATCCCTCGTACCACTTGAACATGGCGACGAGGGCTTCTTGGAGTACAAAGTGATCTGATCTATCGATACAGCATGTATCACTCCATGCCCACTTGAATCCGGCATCCCGAACGAGCTTGCAAAACGTTTGCAGTTTATCATGAGTCGGAGATGTATCCAGGTCATATACTGCGATGTGTACGACCTGCTGGAACAGCGGTTCGCTATCTTCCCACTTGTGCGATAGCATCACATATCGGAAGTACTGTCGCACTTCACGCTTGATCCGGACGTAGTCGATGCGTGTCGTCATTGATGATACAAGTTCGTTGAACATTGGGAGGGATTCGAATGCAGAAGCCTGCTCGGCTTGATTGTGCAGACGCCCGGTGGTCGTGTTGATGAGCACACGTGGCGAATGACGAATAGTCCGTTGAACAATTTTCCGAATGGTTGCTCGAGTGCTCGATGGGCCGATGTACCGGTCACCATATTCTGTAGAATAATGTGAACAAATCGTCTTTATCATGGTAACGAGAATACGGCTCACGACAAACGTCCGGATCAGGTGATTGCGATATCTTCAAGAGCATCGTCTCGAGCGCATCCACCGCATTGTCAAAGTCTCCCGCCTTGTGTAAAGCTGCATGCTTCGCCTCGTAACCCCATGGCGACGACGGATCGAGTGTGATTGCCTGATGATGACGGATTAACAAGATTGGCCTCCACGAGGCAGAAATGATGTACCTGGTTCGCATCATCTAGAGCCTGCGTCCATGACCCAGTTGCCACATGCGCCTTGCTTCGCTTGATGAGAACGCCGTGTAGGAAAGGGGGGTTGAGAGACAATGCGGACGAATAGTGGTAGATGGCCTCGTCATATCGATGGGCATCCACTGCTGTATCTCCAAGATGCTCCAGTTTCTTGAAGCAACGCTGCCGAAAATCTGGAAGTCAATGTTATGTAAGCGATGGCACACCGGGTGCGCGATCACTCACCGAGAGCCCATTCCGAGTGTTCACCGTACAGGTTCATATCTCCTCCCAACTTAGTCGTCATTTGGTGGAAACACTCGACCGCATCCTTCGTGCGACCCGCTGCGTGAAAAGCTTCACACAGACGCTGTCGAATTGTGATGTCGAGACTATCAAATTTCCATCCGGATATCTGTCAAAGCCGGTGAATGATTTGGATACGTTGCAATACAGCCATTATGGGTCCTACCAATGAGATCACCAGGAGCGATCGGCCCTCATCGTGTCGCATTCGGGCTTGTGCACGCTCGAACGATTGTATTGCACCCTCGTGGTCGCCGCGTTCCATATGTGAGTTTCCGAGGAGAAGATACATATATGCCTGCTGGAATGTCAGTGATGATATTCGCGTGGTAGAGCATGTGCACGCGCCTGAATTACATAGCAGATTGAGTTGAGGGGGATTGTGGCGATGAGGTCGTCTACGCGTGATATCGCATCGCGGTGCTCTCCGGCCATGAATACGATGATAGCCTAAGGGATATCAGCAGCTGAGGGGGAACCAGGCTCGAAAAATACAGACCTTGACGAGAAGGAGAAAGCTAACATGAGATGAATGGAAGCGTTCGAATGCGATGTCGCAGACCCGATAGCCGCCGTGCCTATCCCCCTTGCCGACAAGCGCTACACTCTTCGCAATGTAACCAATGACAGACGACTGAACTTTGATGGCCTTTGTGTAATTGACGTCAGCGTCAGTATATGGGAGAACAGAGGAGCAAGTACCTGATCGGCGTCGATGAGGGCTGCGTCCCACTGTCGCAAACGAGCCCGGACGAGAGCTCGACTGGCGAGTATATGGTGGGTTGAATTCCGAGACTTGGCGATCGCTGCGGTCAATAACGCGCCCGCGCCCTCGAGCTGATCGTGTTTCCATAAATGGAGCGCACCGTCGTCGATCTGGATGTCAGGTTCCTGGAAGGTGGGATGTAGACGAGACAATGGGATTGAAACCTATTTGGAAAGACAAGCGGGATAAGAGAGTTGTTGAGATGCGCCAACGATACTGACAATTATGGGAGCTAGATTTTTGACGGTGATTTTCCCGCCACTTCCACCAATTGCGAGAAGCTGGTCGTCTGGTGAGAGTGCGATCGACTCTAGGGGTCGAGGGGGTTGGATGAGACCGAGCTGGGTGTGTGTTGAGGTATTCCAAAACGTGACGGTATCGTATGTAGAATACGCGATGAATTCTCCATGCTTTGCAAGGGCGATGCAGGACGAGTTGGTGGTATTGGGAACTGGCCGTTCGGAGAGTGTTGACCCGGTGGATGCTTCCAATTGCTTGATTGCGCTGTTCGATACGACAAAGAGGTGGTTGTTGGACCAAAGGAGACCCTTGTTGCGAAGCGGTATTACATTTACTGGGATGTGCACGAGCAAGCGGCTATCGCCGCTGTCCCAGATTCGAACGGATTCATGAGTGGCCGTTGCGATCCGGTCGCCTTGAGGCGAGTATTTCGCTGCTATCACCCAGTCCTTGTGGTCGAGTCTTTGTACTTTTTTGCGAACGCCCCAAATGGTAGCTGTGCGATACGATGTGGTGACGAGTCGAGTCGAGTCGGGCGAGAAATCGACGCCGTGGATGACGTAGTAATTCTCCTTGTGCGAGAAAACTTGAAGTTGTTCGAATGTTTTTGCGTCCCACAGAAACAGGTCGCCGTGCCATGTCCCCGCTGCGATCCATCTCCCGTCCTTCGACACTGCGAGGCAGGTGACGCTCCCCGCTGCCAGTGTTGCCGTTTGTTTGCTATCTTCCACTCGCCACACTCCAACTTCCGAGTCGTTACCTTTGCCACCGCCGACAATGTACTCGCCATTCGCTGTAAATGTCACTGCCCATATATCGTTGCGGCCGTTGATTTCGATGAGCGGGGAACCCTCTTGTCCAGGGTTAGCATGATTGGAGCTCCATTTCACCAGAACGCACCAGACATTGCATTCATCAGCGACACTGTCGCAGAGCAGTCGCGGTGGTGGAAGCCGATACACAAACTGTCTTCTTCGCAACCCGCTGCCCCTCATTGATATAAATCAATTCACGCGTTTCATCACCTCGTGTTCTTGACACTTGTTCACGCGGGGCCGCGTTTCCACCGATCGTTCCTCCACCCACTTGGCATCGCGTCACGAAAACTGCATACCGATCTGCGAGACCGACAAGTCGTCACCCATTTCGTGCTACGGCATTCTTTAATATCAGATATTTATGCTCGACGAATTCGTGGCGCACCACCGGTTTCTGTGTTAGGTGAATGAGATAGCGAATGTCCCCCTCCATGCTGCAAACAGGCAGTCGATCGTGTGCATTTGAGATACTCACCTGGTTTGCAGGCTTGTTTTTACACCGATCTCACCTTCGCGATGCACGTATACTATGCTTAACACGCAGTCCCACCCTGCGGAGTGGACCGTTGCCGTTCCTCGTAACCATCATTCCGCCTCCGCCTCCGCGTACGCGCGATACCGCATGACTCAGAGTGCCTCCGTGCACGCCACTCACAGGCAAGATGTTGATCTGGGTTTCACAACTTCAGTGATTTCCGTTCATTCCTGTCCTTCCCAACAGCAGATGGTTTTGGCTTTACAATCACAATCGAGGCAGGTAAGCGCACGGCAAGATTGTCGATGGAAAAACTTCTCTGTCCCGTACCACGTGGCACCCCCCACGAGGACCCCGAAAACTTTTCGGTGAAGAAGCAAATCACAGCGACCAAAGGATGTTGCACACCCTACTAACCTCAATACAGCCCCGAATCATCACCACCAACCCTCTGGTGGAATGCCCACAACCAGAAACACCTGCGCCGGGATGGCAAACGCCAAAGATCCCGCACCAGGCAATGTATCTAAACAAGGACGCCGCTCTGCCCTCCCACCTCCATCCTCCCCCGCAGGCGAAGATGAATTCCACGACACGACAGAATACACGGTCAACAACAAAGAAGACGGCATCAACTACCTAATGTGCCACCTACTCAGCACCCCGGACCACCCCATGGACCTACACAACATATCGGCCGCCCTCCACCAAATCACACACCTCCTGGCAGTACCCCTCCCAGAAAAAGAAGCAGTCCGAGCCATCACATTCCTGCTGAATGACCACGCAGCATCAGAAATCGCGGCCTCCATAATCTCACACATCGTGACCCCGGCCACCGAACAATTAGCGAATGAGGTAATCAAAGCTACCGCACCACACATCGCTGACCTCCTTCACACCAGCCAATCCGTCTCTGCTGCCACTGACGTACTAAAATCCAACCAGTCCTCACTCAACGAAGTGACCCACACCCTCCATGACCACCTGGACTACCTCAAGCGTCTCCCAAGCCTACAGCTCAACAACGACCCCAACACCCAAAAACAAACACTAGACACCAACAACATCAAACTCAAAATCAGCAAGATCATCCCTGCCATCGACACCTTGACAAGAGCCATCATCACCTACTTTGACGACGACCGGAACGAGATCAAAGAAGCAATTGAAAAACTCACACCAGCCCCCCAACCGATCCAACAAGACCTCAAAGAAACCATAGAACTCACCAAAACCAGCATACACGAGCTAATCGAATGCAGCAAACTCATGGAGCCCAATCCGACACCCAACGAGGGCCCCTGCCCCACATACAGTAGCGTCTTAAAATCATCCTCACTGCCCACCACCACTCATGCTGACACCCCCACTCAGACTACCCCAGCAATAGCCTGCGCTGCAGTCCGGGAGTGACAGATACTAATTCAACCCACAGGTCCAGGCCCCATCTTCGACCCCTCCCACACCACAGAATCCATCGCACTCCAAGTAGAAACGGCCATCGACGCACTGGACAACCCAGACAACGTGGAAATTGAAGTCAAAGCCATCCTCCACCTTGTATCGGGCTCCCTACTTGTAGAACTCAACACCAAAGAAGTGACCGACTGGATCCGCACCGACAGAGTCTGAGATCAACTCATCACATACCTGAACATCCAAGGAATGATCAAAGATAGACAATACCTCATCCTAGTACCCTTCCTCCCCATAAGACACGACATCACTAACAAAGATTGGATAGAACTTATCGAAAAGGACAACAAAATTCCCACCGGATCAATACTAGGAATCAGATGGGCTAAACCGATCGAGAAGCGATCGGAAAACCAACGCATCACACACGCAGTATTCACTCTCAACTGCTCCTCTGCCGCTAACACCCTTCTTAGAGATGGCTTCCTCATAGGAAAAACAAAGCTCCACCCATGGAAAGAAAAACGAGAACCCATCCGATGTGTAAAATGCCAAGGATATGGCCATACTGCAAGGACCTGCACTGCTACGCATGACACTTGCACCACCTGCGGACAAAGCCACAGAACCAATGAATGCCATGACGCATCACACCTCTTCTGCATAGGCTGCAAAACAAGAGGCCACTCCAGCAAGGACCCACTATGCCCCACCTACCAATGCAAAGTAGATGAGACCAATGCTAAACACCCTGAGAACCTCATGCCCTACTACCCCATGCATGAAGCCTGGACTCATGTTGTTCTCCCCCCACAGACCCAACCCCGATACGCCCCATGCTCAAACCCCCCAGCCACCACAAGAGACCCTGCACCCTTACGCCAAACCACAATCAATACGCACCTAACCTCAGGCCCGGCCAACCCCCACGGAGATGCCGCACACCCCTCCCAAGAAAACACAAACTGCCATCGCCAACACCACCAACCACCAACCACGCCAGTGTTATGCAAGGCGTACTATTGAGGACGTCGAGGATAAAACTAGCTAGAGGAGGAGCTCACGAAGAGTCGCAACATCTCTAGACAGTTATCTGGGGTTGCTGGGGTTCCAATGAAGGTATTCCACTGGGTACTCAAAGGGGATTTAGGACATAGGACAAGGGACACGAGAGTATGCTAGATTGCGCAGAACAAGTGTAAGGATACAACGTATAGACGAGTCACTATATAACTGAGGGACGTGTCATTATAGAAGATCAGAGAAGGTTGGAGAAGGATGAGTAATGAGGACTACGTACTAGGCACAAGAGAGCCTAGCGGTGGAGATAAAGTCCGAGGTAATAACAGAATGAAGATGAGAGATATCCCCTTCCGGTAGTAAGAAAGAACAGCATGGGGAAGTCAGAGAACAAACATGTGAGAATGGAAAGGATGTACTATGAGAAGGAGAGAAACATAATTGTACCTGCACATCCCAAAGAGGATGTGAACGCATTGGGAAAAGACTAAGAGAAGAAGATTATGAAAGAGGAGAAAAATCATAACATTACCCCCTTCGTACCATTGAGCCCCAGGCTCAATCAACACTCCACTAGATGGGACTGGGCTGAGCAGAAGAGGTACCTGCATAAATGTGCATTGCCTGTTCAACTGAAAGCGTCTCAATAGGACAGTCGTCTGCCACATGTCCATGTTGATCACAAACCACGCATACTCGGACTGGGCAGAAATGATCAGAATGTCCCCATCGACTGCAAAAGCCGCATTGGGTAGTGAGACAAGAGGATGGGGAGTGTCCTGGAGCCGATTGATGACAGTGGGGACAAACGTAGAGTGGACAATCCTCTTGATACATAATGACTGAGGTTATGACACTGAAAACATTTGGTGAGGGTGGAGGCTGGTCGGTGATGGATGGGGACGTGGACGACTTGAGTTGGGGCAGAGAGAACTCGTGTTCCATTGGGAAGAGACTGAAGAAAGGACTGGTTGAGGGCCAAGACTTCTTCGTTGATTCCTCCATACTCGAACTCAGATTCTACAGTGGTAGGAGAGGAAGCGCCAGTAGAGGGAGGAGGGGACAAAAGTTGAGATAGAAGTGTGGATGGGGAAGAAAGAGTCTCAGACGGAGGAGGGATGGGAACAGGTGGCAGAGATATGGGTGCAGGGAGTTCTGTTTGCTCAAGGTAGTGGTCGCATTCTTCCATGGTCATAGAAAGGAACACTCGCCGGAACATAGGGTATATGGTGTCAGAGGGGATTCGTTCGACGAAAGTGTGGAAGCCATGTAAATGAAGAAGGTTAAGGACGCGTCCAGGAATGGTGTTGAGAGAGGTATGTAGGGGAATGCCAAAGGCAGCGGGTGAAACAACCCAATAACCCGTCAAGGGTGCACTAGGGAATCGAAGGTCGAAAGGATACTGACCAATGACTAGCAATGGGCAGGAGCGTTCAAGTGGAGTTAATGAGGTAGAAAACCAAGAGAACTAAACTGGAGTTCTCTGGCTGGGACTTGCGCCCTTATATACTAGTACTACTGTATGTACATGTTTGTATCGGATCTACCGATGACTGTTCTAGAATATTCCGGACTCTAGTGGCATGAGGTAGAAGCGTGCATCAAGCACAGCCATGAAATGGAAACGAAGTGATGCATGAGGCGACCGCACGGCGGTGGCAGAATGGAAGAGAAGAAAAGAAGACATAGTCGTGCACTGCGCGGATATGAAAGGAGTGAGGAGTGCATGCGGCATGATGTGAAAAGAAAGAAGAAGCATAGGGACAGCGTGGCTGTCATAGGTTAATCTGATAAGATAGAAAAAGAGAAAAGAAATGACTAAGTCCGTTGAAATGATGTTAGGCGTATTGAGCCGTAACAGCGGGTAAGTCACTTGGTGCAGCAAGGGCGTGGTACCTTTGTGTGGAAGAAATGAGGTGAAACAGGCGGATGAGTTCCTGGCAGATTACATCTTCATCATAGAGAGGGAGGTCCTCTATGACGCGGAGGATGATGGGGTTTGCGAGGATGCCTGTGTAAAGTAAATGGACGGCGTAGTTGGGTAGCAAGGTAGGTACAACACGACGTGAGCGCAGCGGAGAAGTGGAGAAGGTAGAGGATAAAGAAGAAGAAGAACGAGATGATGAAAGAAACAACATATTGATTGTTAAGAAACAAGCGTTCAATGAACATTCGCTAGGGGGGTACTTCACGAAGAGATGCCGCTTCCTAGGAGGAGAGAAGAGAGAGGAAAGAGTCAAAAATCAAACGAGATAGTGGGAAAGTTTATATTCATAAAGGATAAGAGGGGAGTGCTGGAGATTGCTCTCAGGTTCCCACGTATTTTTGGATGAGGGGTATCCTTTCCATGTGGTCAGGTACAGTCGTTGTCCAGGAGATCCCTTGTAAGAAATGATATGATCAACTTCGTATTCTTCTTCGTTATCAATGAGATCAGGTGGGGGTTTTGCAAAGGAGGGACCATGTGCTTCGGTTTGCCGATAAGAAGATAGAAGCGAGGCATGGAAAACATCATGTATTTTCCATGTGGGAGGGAGTCAGAGTTGGTAGGAGAGGGAAGATAGTACCTGAGCAATCTCGAAAGGTCCGTGTCTTTTGGGCGCAAGCTTCCTGGACGGGTAGGATAATCGGAGATTGGTGGCTTCTAGCCATACCTTATCGCCTACTTTCCAAGGGGAGAATTTCTGAGAAGACTGTTTGGTCATGAGTCGACAAGCCGTCTCATGGGCGGAGAGGGCTTCTTTTCGGGCGGCTTCAAGAGAGGTGAGACGATTTTCTAACGCTGGAAGGAAGGTCTTTCCGAGGGGTGGGTAGGCTCTTGGTTTGTATCTGAGGAGAAGGGAAAAGGGGGAGGTTTTGGTCGAGCTATGGGGGACAGAGTTGTGGACAAATTCAGCCGAGGTGAGGAATTGAGCCCATTTCCGAGGATTATGGGTACAAAAGATCCGAAGATAGGTTTCAATCTCCTGATTGGTACGTTCGGTTTGTCCATCTGTTTGGGGGTGGTAGGCAGAGGAGAGATGGACATCATATTTAAGGATACGGGCGAGTTCTCGAGCAAAGGCAGAGGCAAATTGTGGGCCTCTGTCAGAGATGATGGAGTCATATAGGCCAAAATGTTTGAATATGTGGTCGAAAAAGAGTTGGGCAACTCCATTCGCGTCAATCATTTTGGAACAAGGAGCAAGAATTACCCCCTTCGTAAGGCCATGGTCGACCACGACCATTAAAGAATCAAAGCCATCGGATAGGGGAAGATCAGTGATGAGGTCAACCGAGAGTTGTTTGAAGGGGAGGGTGGTGGAGGAGGGGATTGGAGCAAGGGGTGGGGTGGTCGGGTGGGTGATAGTCTTGTTTTGCTGGCAGACAGTGCAGCCGGTGACAAATTTGGAGACAGAAATGGAGAGGCCTGGCCACCAGAAATCATGTTCAACAACTGCTTTGGTGCAGAAGCGGCCAAGGTGACCAGAGAAAGGGGAATTATGGATGGAGTGGAGTAAGGACGATTATGCAGTGGGTGGGACATACATATGCCCCTGGAAGTAGAGGTGGCCATTGTCGAATGTCCAATCCTTGAGGGCAGAGCAAGGGAAGAGGGGGGACCTGTCAGCAAGGTTGGAAAGAGCACAAAGTACAAGAGGATCGGAGGATGATGAAGATTCGATGTGACGAGCAAGAGCAAGGTCGAGGGCATTGATGACGACCAGTTCGGAAAGGATAGAGGCATCAACATTATCCGAGGAGATATCAATGAAGTCACGGCAAGAGAGGGCGTCAGCTGGGGCCATCTTTGTACCAGGGAGGACCTTCCAAGTTATATCAAAGTCCTGCAGGAAGAGGGACCAGCGAGCTTGGCATTGAGATAGCTTACGAGGGTCCTTTATGAAACAACCCAAAAGGCCTCAGTGTCAACTGGGGCTCTAGGGAATCAAAGTCGAAGAGGGGATGCACCGAAGGCACTTGCAATTGGTTGCGGGGGTGTTCTCACTAGCTGAGGTGGGGAAAAACCAAGAGAACTAAACTGGAGTTCTCTGGCTGGGACTTGCATGTCATATCCATGCCCGATCCTCCGATTCGGTCCGCACCCGTTCCCGACCCAACCCCGATCCATACCGAGTACCTCCATCGGACTTCGCCTCGGACCTATACCGTTCTCCATAT
>JBBPRK010001311.1:0-13255 GCA_038093075.1 Boletus patriciae | reverse complement strand
GACGAGGGCGCGTTCGTATCGGATGAGGTCAAGATGGGCGACAACACGCCGCCACGAATATCCCTGAAACGATCGCACTCGCCAGGTCCCGGGTTTGGATCCGAGCCCGATCCCGTTTCCAGGCCTGGTGGGGTCGCCCAGCGTCCGACGTCGGACGCGTGGTCTGTGCGGACGCCGAAACAGTTCCGAAGGGCGGGGGGTTCTGTCGGCGTACGAGGAGGCTGCTGCGGAGAGCCATTCGTTGCGTAAGAGGGTGTTGAAAAGGGACGCCAAGAAGGCGATGCGGATGCAACGGCGGTCTGGGCAGAGTGTGGGTATGGAGGTGGACGAGTTGCGAGATATGTTTAACCGGGATCGACGATCGACGTGTGCCATGTATTTCGAATACAGTACCTTTTTTTTTCCTCTTTGGACGCAGCCGTATCGATGAGCCTCGCAGGCTCGACTCGGATGAAGAGTTTCGTGCAACCAAGACAAAGTACATGTAGATATACAGAAGCGGAAGATACCAAGCATATTACATAGACCGACCGTCGTCCCATCATGCAAACCATGCCCCGATGCCCTTCGTCAGTGTCACTCTCCACGATGATCAATGCGATTGGCGGCGCCGAGCGCCCTGACGAGGCCTCTGCGATACAGTCCGTTCAGATCAACGTACAGCCCAACGAAGAGAAGGGATGAGGGGAGGGGAGGAGGAAGAAGCGAAAGGAAAGCGAAAAAGTAAAAGCGGAACACTCTCTCACCTCCGCGTCGCATTGAGATATGCATCCCTATCGAACCGTCTCTCCGGCTTGAGCGAGACGCCGTCTCGGGAGAGGGTGATGCTCCGCTGTTCGAGTCTGTCCCGGGCGTGCGTGCGTCCCCATTGGTGGAACTGGAGAGAGGCTCGAGAGGCTTTCGAGACTGGAAGCTCGACGGGATGGCGCGCGCAGTGTAGAGGATGCCGAGGAGACGCCGACTAAGAGCAGCGTGGTCTGTGGGGATTGTTCAGATCGTTTGGGTGCCATGATCGTTCGGGGTCGTATGATTAGAACGACTACCTTCTAATCTCGAAATATTAGGTCTGGCTTAGGGAGATTATGCATTGCCCGGAATGCCCCAGACGCCGATCATCAGAAAGATGGTCGCGAGCAAGTTCCTAAACAAACACCGTCACAACACCGATCGAACGAAAAACTAAAACGCACATGAAGAAATAGACGATGCTGTCTCTGACGAGCGCGCCTATCAAGTCGGTGACCTTCCACCTGCGCAACATCCACCGCACGCGAAAGGCATGCTTGAGGAAACGTCCCACGGCAAGCAAGAATAAGAGCGTGTCGATGACGATGGCGAGGATGTGTCAATATCCCATTCCCAAGAGAACAGGTGCGCGGGAGGAAGAGTGAAATGCTCACGGACCAACATCAACGCTCTGCTCGCCGCAAACGCCAAACAAGTGCAGCAAAGCATGTTGAGCGTGCGTCCCCGACGGGTATTTGAGCACACGAGAAGGAGGGAGTGGGGATGGGATTGTCCTTCTGCGTCGACGTGGCATCGTGCGCATCCGTCGTTGGCACTGGGGGCGAGACTGCTGTTGATTGTCGACGTTGTGGCCTGGGATTTCTGGATGGTAAACAACGAGGTCTACATTTCCAGACAAGATAAGACCTTCTTCCAGACATCCTTCGTATACCTGCAGCATGCGCGTCGAGAAAGGGACTGCATGGGCCCATGCAAGCCAGCGGGTCGCTCTACCCCGAAGCGACACTCGCCCAACCGACATGGAGGCAAACCCAAATGCCATGCTTTACCCGTCATTGTAGGGCGTTTCCAAGTCAAACCGGATTAGTCGACGGGAAAGAGAGAAAACTAGGCTGTGTGGTCACTGGTCCAACAATCTTGCCGCGTGTTGGCCTGCCCCGATTGTAAGGCCAGAGCCATCTGCTATTGGGAATGAGGACAAGAATGAACGGAAATCACTAAAGCTGTGAAAGCCAGATCAACACCTTGCCCGGGAATGGCGTGCATGGAGGCACTGAGTTATGTGGTATCGCGCGTACATGTAGGCGGAATGATGGCTACGAGGGATGCCAACGGTCCAGTCTGCAGGCGCATAAGAGAACTGTATGCATACATCGCGAGGGTGAGATCGGTGTAAAACTCTACCTGTCTGCAGCGTGGAGGAGGACATCCGCTATCTCATCCACGTGGACGCAGAAACCGGTGGTTTTTTGAATTTGTCGAGCATAAAGATCTGGTGTTAAATAGGGTATAGCATGGGTAGGCCTTGTCCGGGCACCCGCCCGGGTGACACCCGTGGGTAATGTAGTGGGCTGGGTGGTGTGGGTGCGGGTGGTGTGGGTGCTTTGACCCGGATGGGTACGGGTAAGGGATTGGTACACCCGCAGTATCCGTGGATATCCGCAGGTGGATCCACTAAAGTTCTGGTTCACGTACGCCAATATCGCCATGCATGTCTCGTGTCCCTATCATTCTACGCTTAGTTTTTTCTTCATTACTGTACCTTTCCTCATGGTGCACTTTTTTTTTCAAACCGTGCATACAACCTATAACTATCAATGTAGGTAATTTTTTGCACGTACAGGTATTGATATGTTTACTAGTAAAAGCCCGAGGCGATACTCGACTTCTCGACAGCGGAGTCAAGGCGTCGATGGCAGTCAACGGTCTATGACCACTACGATGTTATCGTGAAGCGTCATAGTCGCCCGAATGGCGATCATGATTTTATTGAGCTTCACTTTCTGTGCAAGGTGGATCCTCGAGGTCACAACGTTCACATTCGCAAACGTTACGGATGCAGACATACGTCGTGGAAAACCCGGATTGGCGTTTAGAAGGCCGTGTTGAAGCTCATGCCACATAATCCGAGAACGTTGGACAGAAACATACGGAGTACTTCAGACATCGACATCAGATAAACGATCTGATGATGGGCCGCCTCGTAAGGTATTACCTACTACATTGTCGGCTACTACTGATACTAATGATTTTCTGCAGCGACAGCGCTCCAAATGGGACACGACCAACTCTGACGACGAAGGTGGCGGCACAGCACAAGACTCAGATTCGATTGATGCTTACCTAGATTCCCCTCCAGTTCCAAAGGCCGAAGTCAGAGCAGCTGGAGGTGTGCTCAAGTACTGGGAAAACTGCAGAGATACTCGCCCTCGACTAGCTCGAATGGCGCTAGATTTTTTATCTGCACCAGGTCAGTTCACCCCTTTTTTCGTGCTTATGCTACATTTTAATTTGCTCCGTAGCGTCCTCGGTCGCCGGTTGGTGCGGAGCGAGCGTTTTCGGGCGGCCGAATAATTTATTTATTGACTGCAGGTCAACCATCTGCAACACTGCATTGGCTCACAAAGTTTCAAAGCTGAAGTTGCAGTGGGCTCGTGGTACGGCACACCACTACTCCTCGATATCAAGATCCCTACGAGCATAACAAATAATAAGATGTCGAGAAGCGCAGGGGAAAGGAAAGAGCTGGCATCCGAGGACGTTGGCACTGAACTCATTGTGATAGATTAAATTAGTACACTTTTTATCTCGTTACTGCTGCTTGATGGAACTCATCACCCGTGGGTTATACCCGGACACCCATTGTCACCCACCAATTATCCGCGGGTTGACCCATACCCACGTCTGCTCACCCGGGTCGGGTTCGGATAGCAGGCCTAAAAGTGCCAAACCCACGGATACGACCCGGGTTTTATCCGGATACACCCATGCTATGCCCTACCCCAGCTGTGTATGTCCATCTCATCACGCCTGGCTGTTGTTACCCCCCATGTGTTGCATCCAATGACTAACAAACGCAGACGCCGATAGAAAGATCGGGCGGTCACGGTGCACTGCCGCACTCGGGACTCAGGAAAACGAATGAATGCTGTCCGTTTGAACTTTGAAGTGACGCTTCGGATCGCGACCATGCGAGACCTTATAATTCCTACACAATACAGTGAGCTGCCTATGGGCTGAAAGGCGTGGTGTATCATCGTAGTGCTCGGTGAGACACGCTGAAAAGGCTGGTGTTTGGGAGTGGAGGTCGAGTGATGGCGGATTCAGCGAAGACGCGGCGTTACCCGAACGGGCGTCTGCGGCGGAGTTCGAAAGAGGCGATTGTATGGCAGCAAGCGTCCACGGCGGCGACGCGATGCTCGTCGAACGGGGCGGGGGCGTGTCCCATGACGGGCATGTCTGCCAGAGGATCCCCAAGTGTACGCCTAATACAGGGTTTTCGGCGTCGTTCTGTTCGCGCGATCGCTGTTCACTTCGGAGTCGTCTCCACAGTACCTCCACCAATACGCTGTCACTCAGTCAGCAAGAACGCAATTGAGTTTCATATAACCAACTTGAACGTGTTACGTTTCCTGATTGCATGGTTCAGTGAGCAGGCCCCCTACTCCTGAGTAGTCTCCGCATTTCATGAGCTATAAATACAGGGAGGTGCGATTTCCGAGACACCAATTTGAATCATGTCGACAACGCACCAGAAGAATCTTGTCTCTTCCTCCTTCGCAACTTTTCCCACAGAGACTGCCAGGGGCGAACTTGGAGTCCCTCGCTGCTCTCCAGGACGTCCTCAGAGATAATCACCAGCGTTATCACATTTACTTCAACGATATACGTTTCCACAAGTACGTGTGTTGTTAATCAAGTTCTCCGTCAGACACGAGAAATAACGATCGGGCGCGCTAATGGAACTCCCGAACCATGATGGCATGATGTTGGTCTGTTATGTAACTAGCAATCGTCAATCGTCCCTGCAAGACGACACTCGACCGCCTGGCTACATACCTATTTGCGCAGAGCGGGTGGGGACATTCTCCACAAGGAAATCGGATCGCGACAGCCTCTCCTTATTCCGTTCGAGTCTGGGACAGCAGCGATGGCCGCCCGCTCATGGAGATCCCAGTAACAGTGGTCAACGGGGGTCTCCTCTGGTTCAACAAGCACCTCTTTGTCCTATACGACAGTTCTGCAAGAGGGATCACTGAAATTGTTGCTATCCAGCTCACTTTGGCTCTGTATGTTCATTTCATCAGGCCGCGGTGCATTGCCGCACTCGATATCTCCTCAAGCACACAGAAGATCAAGATGGTGGCAATCGCTCCTTGAGAAGGTGGGATTCTCTCGATTACTCTATTCGCTGGCGTCTAAGTCAGAGCTTGGGTCAGGCAACGACCGCCAGGGTGGAAAAAAATGGAAGCAAGGGGACATCGAGGTTTGACCTTTTCATAGCACCTCACGGACCCAGGAAAACGAATGAATACCGTCCGTGTTTCGGACCGCGACCACGCGAGAGCTTGCACAATACAGTGAGTCCGCTTATGGGCTGCAAGGCGTGGTGTATCATCGTAGTGCGTGGTCACGGTGAGACACGGGAACATGGTTGGTGCCCGGAGGTGTCTGGTGATGGTGAATTCAGCGTTTTCGGAAGAAGCAACACGCGCCGCTACCCGAACGGGCGCCGGGCCTAATGCACATTTGTCAATATCGTTTTGTTTGCGCAATCGCCGTTCACTGCTTCCGAGTTTCTACAATACCTCTGCCAATACGCAGTCACTCAGTCAGCAGGAATGCAATTGGGTTCCATATGACCAACTTGAACGTGTCACGTTCCATGACTATTCGGGATCTAAGAAGGGCCTGCCTAGTTCAGGTAAGGATTGGTGAGCAGGTCCCTATTTGTCTCCGCATCCCACAAGCTATAAATACAGGGAGGTGCGATTTCCGACACACAAACCGCTTTCATCATGTCGACGACGTACCGGAAGCTTAACGAACTCTTCCCCGCTCCATCCCATCCTCCTTCGCAGCTTTCCCCACAGAGGCTGCCAGGGGTGAACTTGGAGTCACTCGCTGCTCTTCAGGATGTCCTCAAAGATAATCACCAGCGCCATCACATTTACTTCAACGATACACGTTTCCACAAGTACGTGTGTCTTTATTCAAGTTCTATGTCAAAAATAACTATCGTGTGCGCTCAGCCACATCACGCATCGCGCACTTGCGATCTATGCTCTAGGCGGACCTGCGGCGATCATCAGAGATTACTATGAGCGTGATGGTCGCATTCAGCGCCCTGCGTTCGAGTCACCCGAGCCCATCACTGAAGAGAATTTCCTTCACCACTTGGGGGACGAAAAGTACGTCACCGTCGGCCTTGTATTAGATCACTGCATTCAACATACGCGCAAGTTTCTATCAGGGCTACGTTTCCTTCTTTTCCAAACAAGTGTCTGAAAAGGGTGCCGCACGTACTCTCGAAGAGTTTGTCTTTTCCGAGAAATACAGCTTCCAGAAAGGAAGAGATGCGAACACGCAACCCGAATTGTTGGCCCGTTTATTTGACGGCGTCGTGCACCCTTTGATCCATGTTGGTTATGGAGTCGAGTTTGGTTTAAAAGGGATGTTTGTCGAAGGCACGTCGTGTGACACACTGCACAGAGATGAGTACGCTAAGTTTGGCTTTCCAGGTCTCGCTCTAGTGGCAATTCACGAGGCGCCTGTCAGGGGATTCATCCCGCCTTCCCTTTTTACTCCTAGTTCAACTATCAGTGCGGATCACATTGCAAAGCGACTTTCGTCTTTCGCGTTGGACGCCCCAGCACCCACCGATACTTCTATCGTATCCGAGACTAGCGGTGTACACGCATTCGACATCGTGGCACGCATACTGAAAGACGACGGATTCCATCGTATCAGGCCCGCCGGTTTTATCGATCAGTTCACCACCACTCCAGCTGACTTTCTCAATAAGCACTCCATAGAAATACTCAATAAGTATCACCCCGCGGTCAGGGAACATGCCGAACAATGGACCGTCGATTTGAACCAGCCAGGTGAAGTCGAGCGTAAACTGGAGGAGCTCATCTGGTTAGGCTCCTTGGTTTACGGAGCGGGAGGATCGACGCCAAATGGCTTCCAACCCGACTTCTACCTGTGCGCGACTTCTGTTTTGTGATCAACGTCAATTGATTCGTATGTTGGGATATTAGGATGCACATAGTGACCTCCAGCCTCTTCCTTCCTTCGCTGATTGCGTACCTCTCCCCACGATCCCAAGTTCTTCTCTTGCGTGGTTATCTCCTCACAGTCCTCGCATGGTGGGTCCTGCGCGGTCGACCCGCGTTGAACATCAAGACTTTCTTGGCGACCACGTCGGTAGAACCCTCTGTCCCTGTAACCCCGACACCAAAGGCCCCCCTGACCACCGAGACGACCCCAACTCCGAATCCGTTCTTGCCCATCTTGCAATCGGCGATCACGCATCCACATGATCATCTCATCAAGATCCAACGCGCGTTTGCCCACTTTGACACGCTCTATGGTCGGCGTCCCGCAGGGTACTTCAAAGGTACCGAGCTGGAAGACGCGGAATTACTGGATGGATCTCTGTTCTTGAGGGGGGCCTTGTTGACGGCGGATTACATCGGATGGGCGCGTGAGGGCAAGGAGTCGAGGCAGTTCAGCTTCGAAGGGTTTTTTGCGTGAGAACTGATCTGAACCCACGCCGTTGGGTGCCCGCCAGCGGCGTTGATGCGTGGATGGTTCGAGTGTACGATATCTGGTTTCGTCTAGTCCCTCGTTCAGTGGTTGTACTTTGTCCAATGGTCGTCGTTCATGGTGATCGCTCAATTTCAAGGTCGGTGTGCAACTTAAAAGCCCCGGCAGCGGCGACCAGAAATGCAACGTTCCGTCTGGTGTTGATCGAAGAAGCATACCCACCAGCGGCAGAGGCAGAGGTCTTTCATGCATTTCAGTTTAAGCTTGCCGGACAATTGATTTGTGTTAAGACTTGCGAATGCTTTCCTCATTGTAGAACGAAGATATCACATATACCAGCACTACACGAGAAAAAGATGACGGACGACTTACTTGACGTTGTCTGTGTAACCTAATCATTGGCCGTGTTCGTCAGAATTTGCACGCACGAAGTCAGCAAAATGTCGGGTAGGAATGTTGAGAAACAAAAGCCATCACCCAGCGTAGCTGATCGCATTCTTGTTCACCAGAAAAATGCGACGTACGTCAAAGTATTCACAAATGGCACAGATGCGGCGAGACAAAGAAAATGTTCTGGAGATCATGGTCAATAACAAGACCAACGATAAAATTGAGGGACCCCTGGAAGCGAGATTGGTGCAAGTCGGCAGGAAATGTTCGTGTGAACGTCTCACGATATCCGCGAAGAGATGCAAAGCAAACTGTGCAAAATATTTGGGGCTCACCACAGCCTGCAGGCGAACAATCGTCAATCATCCGTGCAAGACGACACTCGACCGCCTACATACCTATTTGCGCAGAGACGGGTGGCGGACACTTCTGCAAGAGGGACTACTGAAATTGCTGCAACCCAGCTCACCCTGGCTCTGTATGTCCATCTCATCAGGTCACGGTGCATTGCCGCACTCGATATCACCTCAAGCCCACGGAAGATCAAATGGAAGCGATCGCTCCTTGAGAAGGTAGTAGGATTCTCTCGATTGTTCTATTCGCTGGCCTGCAAATCAAAGACGACTGCCAAGGTGGAAAAATGGAAGCATTAGGAGAAAGGGGAGCATCGAGGTTTGACCTTCCACGGCACTTCACGGACTCAGGAATACGAATGATTGTCGTCCGTTTGAAGTAAGGCTTCGGATCGCGCCCATGCGAGAGCCTATAATGACTACATACAGTGAGTCTTTTTATGGGCTGCAAGGCGTGGTGTATTATCGTCGTGCTTCTGGTCACGGTTAGACGCGGTGAATTATTGTTTGGAGGTGTCCGAGTGATGTTCACTTGGAGAAGCACGGCAAGCGCCCGCGGAGTTCGAAAATGGCGACCCCGTCGTCCGCCGACGCGACGCGATGCCCTCATCGAACGGGGCGGGGGCGTGTCCCATGACGGGAATGCCTATCAGAGGATCTCTAAATGTACCCCTGCCAGTGTTGCACGTTTGTCAGCGTCGAAATTCTGTTCACGCGATCGCCGTTCACTTCCGACTCCCGAGTCACCTCCACAATACCTCCACCAATAGTACGCTGTCACTCAGTCAGCAGGAACGCAATTGAGTTCCATATAACCAACTCGAACGTGTCACGTTCCATCATTATTGAGGATATAAGAAGGGCCTGCCTAGTTCGGGTCAGGATTGGTGAGCAGGTCCCTATTACCCCTGTGTCTCCGCATCTCACCAGCTATAAATACAGGGAGGTGCGATTTCCGAGACAGAAACCGCTTTCATCATGTCAACGACGCACCAGAAGCTTAACGAGCTCTTCCCCGCTCCATCCCTTCCTCCTTCGCAACTTTCGCCACAGCGACTGCCAGGGGCGAACCCGGACTCACTCGCTGCTCTTCAGTACGTCCTCACAGATAACCACCAGCGTCATCATATTTTCTTCAACAATATACGTTTCCACAAGTACGTATGTCTTGAATCAAGTTCTCCCTCGGACACGAGAATGACCGTCACGCTCAGCCACATCACGCATCGCGCACTTGCGATCTATGCTCTAGGCGGACCCGGGGCGATCATCAGAGATTACTATGAGCGTGATGCTGACATCCAGCGCCCTGCGTTCGAGTCACCCGAGCCCATCACTGAAGAGAATTTTGTTGACCACTTGGGAGACGAAAAGTACGTTACCATACGCCCTGCTGCAGATCAGCTCATTCCTATTTAAAACACCCAAGTTTCTATCAAGGCTATGTCACCTTCTTTTCCAATCAAGTGTCTGAAAAGGGTGCCGCACGTACTCTCGAAGAGTTTGTCTTTTCCGAGAAATACAACTTCCAGAAAGGAAGAGATGCGAATACCCAACCAGAATTTTTGGCCCGCCTATTTGACGGCATCGTCCACCCTTTGATTCATATTGGTTATGGGGTCGAGTTTGGTTTAAAAGGGATGTTTGTCGAAGGTACGTCCTGTGACACACTGCATAGGACGAGTACGCTAAGTTTAGTTTTCAAGGTCTTGCTCTAGCGGCAGTTCACGAGGCACCTGTCAGGGGATTCATTCCGCCTTCCCTTTTTACTTCTAGTTCGGCGATTAGTGTGGACCACATTGCAAAGCGCCTTTCGTCTTTCGTATTGGACGCTCCAGCGCCCACCGATACTTCTATCGTATCCAAGACTGGCGGTGTACACGCATTCGACATCGTGACACGCATACTGAAAGACGACAGGTTCCATCGCATCGCACCCGCTGATTTTATCGATCAGTTCAGCACCGCACCCCCTGACTTTCTCAGCAAGCACTCCATAGAATTACTCAATAAGTACTACCCCACGATCAGGGAACATGCCGAACAATGGACTGTTGATTTGGACCAACCAGGCGAAGTCGAACGTAAAACGGAGGAGCTCATCTGGTTAAATTCCTTGTTGTATGGAGTCGGAGGATCGATACCAAATGGCTTCCAGCCCGACTTTTACCTGTGCGTGACGTCTGATTTGACATGCCGATGATGGTGAACAATGACAACTGATTCGAATGTTGGGCATTAGGATGCACATGGTGACCTCCAGCCTCTTTCTCCCTTCGCTGGTTGTATATCTCTCTCCGCGATCCCAAGTTCTCCTCTTGCGTGGTTATCTCCTCACGGTCCTCGCATGGTGGGTCCTGCGCGGTCGACCCGCGTTGAACATCAAGTCTTTCTTGGCTACTGCGTCGGTAGAACCCTCGGTCCCCACAACCCCGACACCAAAAGCGCCCTTGACCACCGAGACGACCCCAACTCCGAATCCGTTCTTGCCCATCTTGCAATCGGCGATCACGCATCCCTTTGATCACGTCATCAAGATCCAACGCGCGTTTGCCCACTTTGACACGCTCTATGGTACGCGTCCCGCAGGGTACTTCAAGGGCACCGAGTTGGAGGAGGTGGAATTACTGGATGGTTCTTTGTTCTTGAGGGCGGCCTTGTTGACGGCGGATTACATCGGATGGGTGCGCGAGGGCAAGGAGCCGAGGCAGTTCAGCTTTGAAGGGTTTTATGCGTGAGGTAACTTGAATGCCTGGGGAGCCCGAAGTTGATGCATGAATGGTTTGAATGTACGATATCTGGTTTCATCTGGCCCCAGTCGGTCGTTGTCATCTGTTGTACTCTATCACGTCGTCGTCGTTCATTATGACCGCTTGTTTCCAAACCAAACCAGCCCTGCAATTCGTTGCAAAGTATCACATGTGGAGCAAATATTACCCCTGATAATGTCTCCAAACAATGGACCCCCGCACCCCCAAACGCGGAAGAGGATAATGGGTGAGAGAATCACTCCCCAACGGCTATCGTTTCGCGCACCACTGTAAAACCACAGCAGAGGCATGTAAAAACAAGACACAACCAACTGACGCCACGAAGGCTTTGACAACGAGAACAGGGTATGGTCCTCTGTCACTGCAGCTCAGCATCGAACCAAAGATTCGTCTCAGAAAGGGACATAGTGAGACGTACAATAGGAATGCGGGCGGCTCGACCTTGTCGAGCTTTTCTGCCACGCCAGGGGGACTACCCGCCGTAATAGTACGGCGCCTGGAGGACATGTACGGTTATTGTAGAGCACAAAGCCGACATCGACGTACGGAATCGCAGTGTCGCTGGCAGCGTCGGAGCTTGCATTGTCATGCGTTGCCGTCTGATACGCTCGGCGCAACCGATCTAGTTCTTTACGTAAGGAATGGTACTTCTGCTTTGTCGATTCCACCTAAACCCGCACGTCAGACGCGGTCCACGGTCGCACCCGGACCTACTTTGCTACAAAAGTACACGCGTCCCGAATCAGCACCCGATCCAACAAAGGCAGCGACTGTGACTGACCATCTCCAGAGGGCGTTCAGCTTATCGAGGTGCACTCGGAACGCTTCCTCGTTTCTCATCGCGGTTTCTTTCTCGTTGCGCCGCGCCTGTTCTGAATTTCGGTATTTGAGTTGCGCGGCTTCGAGTTCCAGAGTCAGGCGATCGCGGATGTCGTCCCTCGCAGTCGCGAGTTCGGTGAGCTGATCCGCCTGCGAGAGCAATTTTCTCTGCGCTTCCAGCAAGGTGGACAGGAGGAGGTAACTAACCCCGAGCGGGGTGTGCTGAAGGGGCCAATGAGTCGGTTTGCGAATCGGGTCCGATCGGGCGATCACGCACCGGGCTGCTGTGTGACTGCGCGTTGTGGTACGCATCACACAGGTCGATGACCCTCTGCATTTCCTGGATGGTAGCGGCCCCATTGGCAGTCTTTGCAATGTCGTCCAAGAGACGCTGAACTTGCGTATCGACTTGCGGTGTCACCGTCGTCAAACTCGGGGCGTCGCTGTCCACGCGGAGTTTGCGGATATCCTGGGGCGAGAACTCGTCGCGACAGAGGGGACATTGGGGTTGCATTCCGTCGAGACATCTAGTATCGTTTGCTCAGTCCCATTTGTTTTGCAGTGGTGTCTCGTGTGTTCTACGACACTTACGCTCGACAAAAGATGTGACCGCAGGTGATGACATGGGGCATACCTGCCGCATCCATGTAGCTCTCCATACAGACATCGCACGTCGAGTTGGGACCGACTATGAGCATGATCGAGGAGGGAGAGGGAGAGAGTGGAGGTCAAGAACCGAGATGGGGGGGATGGGTTGATATAGCAGGGGGCGTTCGGCGCATGTTGGGCTGTGTAGAGTCCCCCAATGTGATCTTCGAATGTTCATTCCAGGGCAGACACGAGGCGACCCATTGAGGCGATAGTGACGGCCCTCAAGTCACGAAATGTGAACTACCATCGGGTCGCAGTAGCTCCTTCCGCCGGCTACTCGCAAGAGGCGTTTGTTTGGCAAAAGCTTTAGAATCAAACAAACCTCTCCCCACGTGACCCCCGCTCTAGAAATTCTTCCGGCAAATGATTTGTACGACACCCAACATGGCACTCTGCCTATCCAAACGTTTCCTCTGCGCCGCGCCAGAACCCATATACACGTGTGCCCGCTCGCACTCGACCTCCCCCTACGGCCGGTCTCACATCCAAAAGAAACACCCCCGCTCCCTCCCCGCCCCCGTCGTGCCCCACTTCCTCCAGCATGTCACCCGCGCCGACGGATCCACGTTCACGCACTGGACGACGTCCCCACGGTCCAAGATCATCCTGACGCGCGATACGACCAACCATCCGCTCTGGAACGCGACGGAACGGGTGAGCGGGGCGTCTTCGGAGAATAGCCAGGACGAGGAGGAGGAGGGGACGGGTCGTATGACGCGGTTTAGGAAACGGTTCGGGGAGGAGATTGGGGCG
>JBBPRK010001310.1:0-13256 GCA_038093075.1 Boletus patriciae | reverse complement strand
TGGATGCTCCAAACAGAGGGAGGGGAATGAGGATCATGAATACCAACGTCTGTAAAAAGGGGATGCAACCTTTGATCAGAAACACGCCATGCAATGTCTTTTCGCGTGACCCGTACCAAGATCACGGACGCCCACACAGCAAATCTAAACGCCTTCTTGAGGCCCACGGGGTCGAGTTCGTTGTCGAGGTCGGCTTCGTCTGAGACGGACGTGACTGATACCGGTACGTCCTTCTTTTCGGTTTCGACATCTTCGGTGTAATGGACGGTTTGCTTCACAACGGGCGAGTTGATCGCCCGAGTTGCCGCAAAGTCGTAGTTATCCGGCCACTGTAAGTGGTTTAGTAAGTCAATATTTCCTACACCCTTCGAGAAATAGGAATTGTGAAGGGTAACGTACGATCAGAGATACGATCACGGCCACGATGCCGCCTACTGCAATCGATGCAAGGTTTCCACCAAGCATCTCGTAGTTGCCTGATCAAGGAATATCAGCATGGACATCACTTCGTTATTCGCGATCTTGGTCGCACCTCCGCTTGTCTAATAGAGCAAGGTAACGTGAGCCAAAGTCTTGCACGAAACCGAAATGACTTACAGTTACGTTGATGACACCTTCATTCAGCGCAGATGTGACGCCGAGCCAGACAGCAACACCAGCGAGGAACCCAATCACCGCGCCAGCGATGCATCCCATACGATTGGCTTTGCTCCACGTGACGCAGAGGGCAATGGGGACGACACCTGAACCGAGGATGACACCCATAAAGGTCTAGTGCACGACACCAAATCAGTCCAGAGATCCATCTTGCGACGACGCCACACAGGCACTGTTTCGACGTACGTAAAGCCAACCCATGGATACCCCAATGTAAAAGAAAATGGTGCCGGCGATGCCCATGACAAGGGCAAAGATCACCACCTATAAGAGCGTCGCTCAAGGTAAGCGAGGGCCGTAGAGAGGAGAACACATACACCGAGGTGACTCATCCGCAGAACTTGCTGCTCCGTGGCTCGAGGATTTATGTATCTCTGTTCAGTGGATTAAGCCCTTCGTAGATGTCGCACACAAAACGATCTTACCACATAGACATCATAGGTCAAAAGCGACGAGACCGCAATCAACTCGGCGCTCGTAGCGCTCGTAACGGCCAAGAACAACACGATCAACAACGCCGCTGCACCGCTCTGGCCAAGGAGTGTCGCTGCGGCGAAGGAGGCAGGCAGTCCTGCCGAGATTTCATCTGCCGTCAGAGGCTGGAGCAAAGGCACGAAGCCGCTCGCAGTAGGCACTTGGGTCGGCGACGAAGATGCGGGAACGGCTCCGAGCGCTACAGCAGCCAAGCCGAGCGTCGTGGAGAATGCAAAGGGAACTGCAAACCAGGCCAGCCCTCCGATCAAGTATGCCTTGACGGTCGTGGCCGGTCGACTGGCAATGGCGCGTTGCCAATATGCTTGGTCCTGGAACACGGTGGCAAAGTTCCCGATGAGGTTGATGATGCCGAATATCAGCCCGTTCAAAGAACGGAGTGTGAGATAGGATCCTTGGGCATTTCCAGAAACTGGCATCATTTGTGTTGCCTCTGATAGAAGATCGTGCATTTTACTGATGGAGCCAATGTATCCTGAAGTCGCGTAGACTGTGAATATAAAAGTGAGAATGATGGCAAAGAGGACGGATGTATGCGTGCTAAAGTTGAGAGTGGATGAGGAGGGAAGTTAGACCAAGTCGTCAAAACACGCACTAATCGCAAAGCAGCGTAGACCGCATGCCACCGACCACGACATAGATCGCGACCCCAAGAGGGATCAAGAAGCACGCGGCGATGGTGTTCATGCCGGTCAAACTAGTCACCGTCGCCGACCCTCCGAGGACGAGCATAGACGAAACGATGATGTTCGTGGCCAATCCAAAGAACATGAAAACCAGGTGAGCGAGTGCCCCCCACCGCGTAGCGACGATCTCCAGCCACGTATGCGCATACGGTGCGTTCAACTTGAGCTTCGCGGCCAACTGGGCAAACAAGAGGACCTGTACCGTCGCGCCCGCGGCGTACCACCACGGCCCAGATATACCGTATCTATAAGCAACCGCACTTGATTGAAGCTGACAACGAGTGCAAATCAACTTGAATCCGGTACATTACTGTATGGGACTTACCAGCGTAGCGGCCCAGGTCCAGGCGGAGACGATACCAGACGCGATGAGACCTGGCTTGACTGAGCGCGAAGCCGAAGTAAACTCTTCCGAATTCCGAGGTGAAACCCCAGTATATCTTGCCTGAATGGCGGTCAAGCCGACCATGAAAGCACTGAAGAACAACCCGATCCCTAGCATTGGTACGCACGTGAGGCCATCGTCAGCTGTTCATGCGAGTATCTGTGCTTACCGACCACTGGGGGTAGACGTTCAGTTCGTGCTCGCACGATACGACGAGTGAATGCGACACGCACCAACGCCATATCCTGCGCCTTGCGGGAGTACTTGACTCTCAGACATGTTGCGAAGAGAAGCGTGTTCTCGACGGGTTCAACCTGAAACTGCCTAGGTAGACTTAAGGTTCGGTGCTCGGGGTTATATAGGTGAGATTATCCGGCCTAGTGCTTATCAGTGACGTTTGAGTGGCTTGCAACCTGAGCAAAGATAAGGAACAAAATACCCATGGCCAAGTTGAGAATGCCGACGGCGTCTGATACCCCGAGCCCGTCGGCCCGAAATAGGTCAGATGGTGAGGAACGACGCACGAAGTGTAGAAGACGGTCGGTGGATGTGCCAACGACGAGCGGTCATTGATCCAACTTCCCATTTCCCACCCCCAACTTCACACCGACACCGTGAGACAGTAAACAAGCGAGAGTGCTCTCGCAAGCAGCTCGCATGATGAGTTCAGCCCTTCAGGTTTTGGGGCGACGACCTTCAATTCTTCTTGGATGCCACAGGCACATCTCAACTCGTCCTTGAACCCACCCTCTCCGACGGACTGTCAAACCCGACATCAGCACAACGAGCATTGGAATTCAACGCCAAAGTCACAAAGATAAGAATGTTCCGTTCGTACTACTGTGGGAAAACATCATCATGATCTTATCATGGACAGGCATCGCCATCGATGTACCACTGACAGATGCGAATCGTGAGACGCACTCGCCGGACAGTTTCTAGACAGCTGAACACGCGACTGAATAATGCGGTTGTCTGTCGCAAGGTACCGCGACGTAGCGGGAGCGTAAAAAAAACGTTGTGGTTTGCAGGATGTGGTCAAGTCATGCGAGATAAGAACAGAACCAATTTGAACAAAACAGAAAAGTCCGCCAGACACCAATCCACGAGAAATCGAGACCAGATGGCAGTCTCGGGTGTCCGCTGCAGAACCGGTGACATCGACTCACGTAAGCGTCGGGGCGAGGCGGCAGGGCGAACACAGGTTGACAAAACACAGACTCGTGGATGAGTCCATGGGATGCTCTTGCGAGGCACAAGAGGCACTGCATGGGCCTCCTTGTGTTGTATTTAGACCATGGTGGTGGGGGAGGCGAGCGGTCATTGGTCTCTAGACCATCGGAGATCAAAAAAAGTGGTGCCAAGGTGGTCGCCCTTGCAGGATGCTGAGACGCCAGTGGTTGGCCGCAGTGGTGTTGCACCCGGCGAGAGGTGGCCGTTCCGGGGCACGGTGGGCATGTCACAGAGTGTACCTACATTGCACGTTTCGAGGTCATACGCTTTATCATAGGGCCTTCGTGCGCAGGCGGCACTGTCGGTGGGAAACGCCATTCCGACTGCCGTAATCAGCTAATGTACGGGCCACAACCGGCCTAGCAAGCCGAATACAAAAGTCTAAGCTCAATTCACTAGAGACTATATTGATTATCAACCAATACACTCAGTAAGGTATATAAGACTGGTTGTATAAGCCCCTAGCAGCACCACCTCGAAAAGAATCTCGTCTACCTCTCCCCCCTCTTGAGCCTTTACACTGCGACTGTCACCTGAAACCCGCTGTGTTCAGATATCACCATGCCTGAAACCGTTCGCCTTCATCTTCAACAAAACGACGTGAATAGGAACTTCAAGGTCATTGACAACGTTGCCAACGGTGGCAGGTGGCTCGATGCCGACAACGGCCACATCCTCACGAGCCTGAGTGATGGTCCAGGCGCCATGTCTGGCGTTCTTCGGTTCGGGTCGGACGACCCGATCAGCGGGTACTTCGCTGTCGCTGTTGGGCTGCGCGATAACAACGATACTTGGGGCGATGTCATCACCGGACCTCCAGCCAACCAGTCAGCTCAGAGCATCCTCGAGATGTACAACACTGGGAGAAATCGGGACATGACCAATTGGATACACCCGTTCCAGCGCGATGTCACGAGCGCTGATAAAGCGAGCATTACTGGCCCCAAGATCGGAGATTAGGTGAGTTGATCACAGCGCTCTCCTATCGCCCGTCTTATGTCAAATTGACTCGGATGTCCGTATTTCGCATACTAGGCTTTTTCTGCTACTTGTTGCATGTTGAGTGACCAATGTGTACTAGTACGAGTATTGTCATCGAAGGAAGAATCAATCAGTATGGGTAGATGATTATATCTTGCAAGGAAAATGGCTATGTGTTTTCAGTTAGATCGCGGAAGCGAGCCGAAAATTCAGAAACGGGGTTGGGACTGGTCGAACGCGCCATGGCTACTTATAGACCGGCCTGGCCAACCAGATGCACTCTTCATACCTCTATAAAGTTATTTCCGCTCGGACCCCACCCTTCAAATCTAAGAACATTGGAGCCCCAGCCGAACCACTCGACTTCGCCGATTCAATCCATTTCGTGACCAGCGCAAAAAGAAAATAGGGAGTCAAAACGATTTGACAAGAACGAGATTCGAACTCGTGCCCTTTCGGACTGGATAGGTAAGTAAACCTGATTCCAGCGCCTTAGACCGCTCGGCCATCTTGCCATGACATGTGCCCTCCTCCTGGATTACATAGTGTCTCTCCTCTGATGTACGAGGGAATCCCGGGCCCCTGTGGATGTCACAACCCGGTCCGGCATATCGCAGATCAACACACCTGACGATTTCACTGCCAATCAATACCGCCCTGTCAAACATTCACGTCACGACCAACTCGAACGAGCATGCGATTATCTGATCAAGCAACTCATCCATCGATCTCGTTTCCGAACACCGGACTCTCCATCGCCCACCAGATCTAGACCATCTCATCGCGTTCGAGTAGATCCCATCAGCCAGATTCATCATGATCATTCATACCACGGCGTCTTCCAATCTGATGTGGGGACCAACATGGGTGACGCGTTGGATGGAATCAAATCCAGGCCGATCTAGATCATCATCATCGTTCCATTGTGAACTGCTTGACAGAACCCTCGGAATGCCCTCCCGGCCTCCAGTCTGGAACGCTCGAGGTGCTCTTGGGACTTGCATTGTGTGTTGCGAGGTGGGTTGAAAATGGGTTGGTAGCCGCACTGATAACCATCGATTCGCGTTGGAGTGGGAAGTATTAGAACGAAAAACATACGGGGATAAGATCTGACGTCTAGATCTCGCCCTCGTACGTCTTGTCGTGATAAGGGCGAGGATGTCGAGCTGGATGACGTTCATGATGTCAGAATCAGAATCAGAAAACTACACATTAGTCTCAGGTATATTCGTTATGTCCCATCACAAAACGTCAGAGATAAATTCGTCAGTACCTCCCCCTAATCACACGCATGCCGGGCTGGCCACCATGCAAAAAAAGAAATCCCCCCTTCTCCCTTCGACACAACTTTGACATGGTTCGCTTTGGCACGTCCCCCATCCTTCCATGACACCGCCTAATCCAACTGTAAGACTTCAAACCCCCCGCGTTCCTTTGCCACGACGAACCGTCCCATACCCTCGTCGAAATCCACCTTGTCGCCGCTCGCGCTCGCTTGGTCAGCGCCATCCTCCACATTCGCGATCCCGCCCAGGTGCAACCGATTCAAATCCCGCTGCCGAGGCCGATCGACGAGATATAAAGCCTCCCCCGTCTCAAACGCCGGTCCCAACTGCATCTCGAACGGCGGTACAATGAGCAAGTCGGGACTCACGAGGCGCAGCTCCCGACCGACGACGAACACGCCGCGTCCGGACCAGCCGAGACAAAGGGTCGTACATGCGCGTGGCAGCGAGTCGCCTACGCCTCCCACTCCCTCCTCACCCTCCTCTCCCTGGATTCCGGGCTGAAAGTGTGAAGGAAGATACGCCAAACGATACGGAAACGTGGTCGTATCGGCAGCCACTGCTTTTTCGCGGCTCACTTCATCCTCAAGTGGAATTAACATCACCATCGATATGCTCTCCACCCGCCTTCTCGACCGCGCCGCAATCGTCAGCGTAGGCGATATACCCAGCGCCAACGTGAATCGTTTGTGTTGTCCATCCCGATCCCAGTCCATGTCCCAATCCACATCTCGGTCGGCACTGGGGTTCAAATGCGGTGGTACGACGTGCCGCGCAGCGCACGTCGTAAATCCAATAGGTCGACTGATCGCTTCTTGGAACATAAATACCCGTTTATGTTCAACGACCACCTGACCGTCCGCTGGAACACGAGGGACGGGAAAGACGCTCACGCAGTGTTCCCATACGACCAGGAGATGGCCGGCAAACACCACAAAATCGAGAAAGCTTCCAAACTAGAGTGAAAGGGGTAAAAGGAGACACGAACGGTGGCGTTCAGGTGACAAGATGCGACGATGGACAGACGGTGCTCACCAGGTCGGGGAAGCGCGGGAGAAGCGCGGTCCCGGTCGTCTGTGCATGCCAATCAAGGAGCTCCAGACCACCTCCCCCAAGCTCCCTTGTCGTATCCAGCAATAATAAATGACTCCATACACCCGCCACGACGCCCGGCACGCGTGCATAATCACACAGCAGCACGAACGGCGCCCTCAAACTTGTCGAGAGCACCTTGGCGAACTGATGGGATCTGACGCGTCAAAGTCAGCCAAGTCCTTCTACACGCAAAACGTGAATCACCCCAACGGCTCTCTCGGCCCGACAGCAATTACACCGGGCACATCGGCATCCTTGACAATTCGACACGACACTCCCTCGGACGGTGTCCATTCCCCGACGTGCTTCAATCTCGGAGAAAATCCAGGCAACCCGACGATGAGCCAATGCACGATTCTGTCGTCCTGCACGGTCAACAGTTCTGTCCCACCCGGAATAAACATGACTTGGTCCACACGCGCCTCGGCGCCGTGGTGTTTTTGCCTGGAAATGAGCGTGTTTGCAGACAACCGCGGCCACGCATGCTTGAGGTAGAGCGCTCGCAGAGTGCGTCGTTCGAGCTCCGTCGCAGAGAGCAAGGAGAGGGGACGTGGGGGACCGGGTGGGGGCAGGTCACGCGCCAAAACTTCGGCGCAAAACCGGGCGTACCAGACGCAGCGGAGTTTACTTAAAAGATAGTACCGTCGAGACGTCTTGTCTCCTTTGAGCGTGCTCGTTTTCGACTTTGACGAGGACGGGACTCACCTTGCGTATAGAGAGCACGGCACGCACAGACAATGCCTGGAGGATTTGGATTAGAATGTCATCGACGAGCTTGTCCAGGCTGCTGGCCATGGTGTGTAGTGTAGTGGGTAAGACGTGGGTAGCGTCTGAGAGCGCCACGATAGCAACGTGCTGAAACATCGAAGTCCACGCTCACGAGGAAGCCAAGAAGCAAAGTCTACACAAGATCTGGTCGTCTGCAGGAAATATGTTTTTCCCGTACTGTGTCTCAAGAAAGAGGGTCACGGAGGGCGCGTGTGCCTTTGGTATCGATCCGAGGGGTGTAGTGACGGTGCAATAGGGATGGAGGGGAAGGAATCGGGAAACCGAACGTCGCAATCAGATACGCCCTTTGAATGTGACATCGTGAACCAGACTGGGTCGGTGCAAATACAGGGTGCGTGGTGCCCACTGCGAGACACTTGGTCCGGAGTTCGCTTCCGAGGCCCGACCCGGCTGTAATGTCCCGTCACGTGCCAACCCCTTTTGACCTCGGGTGTGGCACACTGGTGGCGACTTTGAAACGTTCAAGTGCGACCGCCTTTGTGCATAAGGGAGGATGGTTCGAACCGGGGAGCAAAAGCCTATCTCTGATCTCCACCCAAGTGGCGCGACTACGGTCTCGGATCGCACGGGGTTTGAATACCCCTTTCGGCGCACCGATGGAATGACGTATCACCTGCCCAACCACCACACCCACCCCGGGTTCCGTGCGACCCATTTCGTTCATTCCCTCGGAGCTCTACCTTCGTTTATGTCCAAAGAACGCAATGCGTGTCAAAGGTGCCTGTGGAGCGATGAAACTGAACACGTCAACTCGGAGCGCCTGGTATCACGGACCACGGCGCCCCCACCACCCCGACGGCCGTTTCCACCCAGCTCCGAGCTCGTTCGTACCCTATAATAGACTGGTGCCCCCTCTTCGCGACGGCGCCACAAGGACCCTCGTCCACGCGCTCTGGAAATGGGAATGGGAAAGGCTTTGCTCTTCAAGTACTCCCGGTTCCTGGCAGCCATCGTGACTCGTATTCTACAGCCCCTGTTCCCGCGGTGATGGGGACTGGATCTATACATACCTGTGATCCCTCCCCCGGGTGTGGAAACGCATGGAGATTTGTACACGTGCAAACGTACGTGACGATCTCCGTCTCCGTGTCTGTAATACCAACACCGTCGCCCCTCTCCCAGCGAAGGAATACAACAGCCACATCCATACAAGCACCGACCGCACCCAGGCTATGCAAAATCGATGACCGTCTCAGAGACGCGCGCCCAGACGCATTTGGGACATGTCCCAACACGTCTCCGAGGGCAGGAACCGCGTCCAGTTTAACCTTTTTGCCGCCCTTCTCTTCTTTCGCCTTTCGAATGACGTATTGAACGCGGTGCTACGCCATCACGACGGGATAGAAGCCTAGATCTGGATCTTGTACGCCCGAGCTCGCCGTATCATGTGTGGAAATGCATGAGACGGCGAGAGAGCACACGATGCACGACGGGCGTCTGACGCATAGACTTTGGCGCGTGACCTGGGGTAACCCCACCCCCTATGTCGACGAAAGAACAGGATTGGGAACGTGGACGACCCGAGGTTCTGGATCGTGACACACCGCGGTCTCTGAACGTAACTGTATGTGGCGATCGATCGATGGTAGTGATCCCGTGTCCGTCTGTGTCCAGACCCATCGTGCTCTCAGTGGACAGCGTGTAGCGTGCGTGGTGCCACCTCCAACCTTCGATCTCGGTTTCACCAAGTTCTGACGGCATCTCTCCATGGACACGGACCGGGTCGACGATACACGTACGCGTTGGGACGTAACGGGATCAAAGAAAGAGGGCAAGGGTAACGCGCACGTTCAGGATTCCTGTGTCTCCGCCGGGCCGAGTTACTTCAAGCTGGTAGCCGTGTTCAGGGCCAGTTTTGCCAGTACGCCACGCAGCGATCTATAATTGGGGATTGTAGTGGCTCGTCTGGACGACCATCGTCATAGACTCAAAGTAAAGTACCCTTGGATACAGGTACGCTCGACCCCAAGGGCCAAGCCAGGCAAGCCTATCCACAGAAAGGAAATGATCAAAATGCCATCTGAAAGCCTGAGAGCCCTGGGCCTGTGGCGATCAAATCGCGTAAGCGTCGTCAATTCTTATTGTAGACAAGTGCGGCGAGGTACTTGGCTGCAGGGACCTAGACCCTTGACTTCCATTCATGCTAGCCGCCAACAATCACAGCTGCCACTGGCAGGACCTCAAACGAGCCGCGATAGTCGCCAAGCGATAACGTTGCACGCCTGAATCGTCTTTGCAGATTGGCAACACATAGTTATCTTGACAGAGCACCTGAATTTTTTCGCAGGCGTTCTAGATCTCCGATTGGGCCCCCCCGTGAACCTCTAAGCGATCCTAAAAGGTACTTCGCTTACAGCATAACTTACTGAAGGTGAGCCTCTTTTTCTTCGGTTCACCATGATCTTTGCGGACGTGCCTGCCCCGCCAGTAGTGAGCCTGCCAGTGCCAGTGCAGCCGCAATGTGAATCTGCCGGTCGACGATTGCCGGACGCACTGCGACAAAATGGGTTAGACGCGGATGGGCGGGGCCCTCTTCTCGTCAGCGTACCCTAGCGGTGCAACCCACGCGCGCGCCTGGTGTTAGGCCCTGACTTTGCGAGGCTAAAGGCCGAGGACTGGAGCCAACTGAGGCCTGTTACAGGTGATGCGGCCGCATAGTAGAACGACTTGCGCACGGCGTTCCGACGAGAGGCGGTGTCAGCCCCGCACGGAGACAGACGTCGCCGGAAGTTCTAGAACGCCCCACAAGAACACTGAGCACCAATCAGTGACCTTCAGTGACTCGGCCCACTGTGGCAGTGGAAATGAAAAGGGTGTCCGGCCCGGATGAGGTGATCCCGAAGACATGAGGCTGTATATGGGTATGGTCTCTCGACCAATCTCATGATTCTCATCTCATGGGTGTCGATACCCGCGTGGGCGCATTGATCGGCAGGCAGCCCACGCTCCGCAGTCGTGGCTCATCAGCGTGGAGGCGACGTGGTAAGTGGCTCGCTTCCTCGATCGGACGTGCACGCTCAGGCTCACGCACGAAGGAAGGAGAAGGTGCCAAGGCAACATACGGTGGTGGGTGGGAACCGCGAGAAGAAACACTGACAACTTGCCAGGGAGATGCCACACATGTGGGCCCATCCTGCCATCCACGGAGTGGAGTGGGGCAAAGAGTCGGGAACGGCCGACCTGTCAGGGCCTCGATCCGTTCCGAGACCTTTGATCGTGAACAAAGTGGACGCATGTGGACCTATGACTCGGACGTATCGCCATCACGCGCCACAGTCTGTCAGTGGTGTCGGGTTAATCCCGAGTGCTTTTCGATCGTGAGTGCCGATCCAATGGATGCGGTCGTGGCACTGCAACGCCGCGTCAAACCCTGCCAGTACGATTCAGAGTGCGCTGGTCTGCTCCGCCATCGAAACGCCCGAGTGCGTTGGACCAAGTTGCAACGCTGCCTAAGCGCAGGCAGAGTATCAGGCACACGTATCGTCTCGGCGAATGTGGTGGTCGCCTCGATAACGGTGCGGCCGTGGTTGCGATGACGCGAGCACACGCTCCGTAGTCATGTATCATGGAGAGGCAACTTGAAAGGACCCACGGTGAAGCGAACTATCAGCAGGCGCACACCCAGACTCACGGTCGAACACCACATCACGCTCGCACGTTGCAAGCTCACAGCATGAATGCTGTCCAACTTGAAGGCGACATTGCTCGCGAATCGTTGGAGGTGGCGTGGGGGCTTGGTGATGCCGGCAAGGAAAGGGTGTCAAGGCAACGGTGCGGGGTGGGAACGTCGAGAAGAAGCACTGGCACAGTGGCACTTGCCAGCTCCTGGGAGATCCCAGACGTGTGGGCCCGTCTTGCCATCCATGGATTCAACCAGAGTGCCAGTGGAGTGGAGCAATTTGTGCCCGGGAATGGCCGAACCTGTCAGGCCTCAGGGACTCGATCCGTTCCGCGAACTTGGTGGACACATATGGACCTACTTACGACTCCGAGTCGGACGTATCGCTATCAGCCTATCACGCAACGCGCCACGGCCTGTCAATGTTTCAATGGCGTCCTGGGCGCTTTTCAAATGATTGTGAGCGCCGATTGGCGCCCGCGTCAAATCTTGCAAGTGTGTTTGTACGCGTGTACTGTGCCACTGGATGGTTTACCCCCCACTCCCCCGCCATCGAAACGCGAGTTTTGGAGGTGTACGTTGCACGTAAGGACTAAAATTGTTTTTCAGGGCAAACCCTGGTAAACTCAGGGACGGCGCCGCCGCGACCGCCGTCACGGACACCGGACTTGCCGTACCCTAAGCCCTTCACAACTTCAAGTAATGTTACATACGATCTCTATTCCCCCTCGCCCCTCGCCCGTCACGACGGCGCCATCATGCCACAGACTCTACCCTACATCCCATCAGGAGAACGTCCAAGACTAGCAACGCATGGACGATCCACAGAAACAATTAAAGTTGACACCTTGCAATGAGGGACGACCCCGAAACACGCCGGCGAAACCCGAGCAGTTATTGACAAGTTGAAGTCTTGCTCATAAACGTCAACGACTGATATTTGGGGTCTGCATCAAGTGTGCGCACCGTCGCGCACCGAAACGCGTCGACGACAGCGATAATAATTTTGAAGGCTCGAAACGCTGTCTTTAGCGTGCCTCGACACTGCCCCCACACGCACGCGCGCGCCAAAAGAATTCAGACGACGAGGATGACGGCACTGGTGAAACGCCAACGGTTCAGAGACGATGTTTGGATGGTGGCTCGGTGACCGACCGAGATGCCTCATCATTGATCATGATGGCACGTTTGGAAGGTTGACACCCGGAGTCTGGACCAGGCCATGTCACCTAACGATCGCCCGAGTACGCTGCGGTTGAGGCTAATTCGATCTGCCTACCGTACGCACCAACCGTGTCGTCCAACTTGAACAACGATTCATGCGACGTTCGACGTGTTTGCATACCGCACTTGTCGCATGCACGCCTCGTCGTTCTGCGCAGCCAATGACCGATCGACCCACCCTCGTCGCCGCATCTCTTCACGTTCGATGATCGATGATCTCCCGATCCTCCAATACATATCTGAATCCCATACTTGAACGTCACAACCTAGTTACTTTATCCACCGACCACCCTTGGGCGCTCGCATCATGATGCTACCACGCTGCGCACCGAGGACCGCCGGGTGCGTCGTGATGTCGGAATCACGCATCATGATAGGGCAGCACCGTTCAACCGGGCGCGATCTCGCCCTCATCACCATCGCCACCGGCCTTGTGCGACGGAACGAGGGGAGAGGGGGGTCCCTGAGCGATATGATGGGCCAATTGAAACTTGAAACGGGCGTGCGCAGCGTATACATACACGACCCTCGCCCGGGCCAATGGCAGTCGTTGCACTGCCCGCATCCCAAAACGCATTCGTATTACGTTGGATCCGGCTAGTTCCAGCCCAGCGAATCGCATCGCATCGACTCAGACGCAGACGAGGGTCCGTGCTTGGCGCGCACATGGCGCGGGTTCCTAGCTCGCACACACACACATGTCATAAGGAGGAAAAAAGATGTCGGCATTATAATATACGACTAGCAAGGGGAAACCGCTGGGGGCTAGATACAAAATCAAACGTCGGCATATGGCTGCGACTGTGTGC
>JBBPRK010001309.1:0-13265 GCA_038093075.1 Boletus patriciae | reverse complement strand
GACAGGTCACATGACCAACTCTCTCTCTGGTACTTAAGCTAGTACAAGATGTTAAACAATAGATACAGTAGGTAGCTATTGGTAGTAACAGAGATATGGTTGGAGAAATTATTTAATTTCTCCACAATAGGTGGATGGAAAAATAGGGGAAAATAGTGAGAGGTACTTCATACTAGGCACTATCTAGCCTTATATTATGGAGTGATTTGGACTGCGGGAAAGGGGCGAAATCTCAAATTTCGGGTCAAGTGTATACAAGTACTATACAAGTACTATACAAGAACTCATGATCCATGCATCAAACTGGTTTGGTGCAGGTCACCGGGGCTTTATATACAACTTTGAAAAGCATTTAGTGTGTAAATACAATACTCAATAAGGTCATTGTTGTTCATCTCCAGTGTTGTGTGACTGCAAGCCACATCCAAATAAGGAAAGTCGTGGATTGTGTGGTGCTGGTGCTGGCAGTTGATGGTCTTCAATCAACTCCTGTGCTGTTGTACTTGTGTTCCATAGCTTGGGAACACTCTCCTGACTTTTCTGCTCTATGAAAAACATATCTTGATCGCTCTTATCTGCCTGATATGACCTTGATGCGATTGTATGACTTGGTGAGTCGATCTTCTTGATCTGGCTCAACTAACTCTTCTAGGTTTTGTTTTCAGTTGCCCATGATGTCACAGGGGGTTCATGCAATCGGATGGCGACCTGGAATAACAGGGAGGTGGTGTGGGTGGCTGAGGTATGTGCACCTTCATGTGGTTGCGTTGTCAGTGCTGACCTGTCTTGACTTCAGCTAGCAGTTGTGTTTCAACTCATTTCAAGTCACACCATGTGCTGCTCATTGTGCCATCCATCCAGCACCCTGTTCTGTCCATCTCGATACAATTCCCATCGCTTTGGTGCTCCCAATCAACCTCAGCGTCTCCCAATTCGATTTCCTCACCCAAGTGGTTTTCCAGCCCTCTAATTCAATGTAGCGCATTTGTATCAACATCATGCTGGTTCTTCTCACTCTCAAGTTGTTTCCTATCGTACACAGCATCCTCAACAACCTTCCGGCAGTCCCGATTGATTTCAATGCCTTTCAACTCCCCCTGCAGCTCCAAGCACCCTCTGGACCTGTATCATGACTTAGTGCGTCCGTTCCATCAATGTGCTCGCTCCTAATGCCTTCAAGACCTTCTTGGTCGCTCTGTACACCACCTGGTATGAGTGTTTCACCACCCAGCTCCTCTGGCTTGCCCCGAGCTCCCTCTGGTGGGTCAACTTGACTTCTTTGCTCTGAGCCTTCGGGCTCGTGTTCTGATGCATTTTGCAGCTTCTTTGGTCGCTTCCTGGCAGCCTCATCACCCCCAGATGCTTCCAAGGTGTCCGCTTTGTCCCCCAGATCATTTGTCACCTCTACACACCCGGGTTGTGCGCTCGACCATTTTGTCAGGTTCACTAGAGACCATGGCACAAACCTCACATTGGACACTAGAATAGACAAGCACAACACTAGGGAAAGAAAGCCAAACCAGCAGAACTACTCGATATATGATGACAAAGTGGGATGTGGGAACAAATATGTGCACGGGCCTCAGGGGCTTTCTTGCTCTCTAACATTACCCCCCCCTTCAACAATCGCGTCCTTGCAATCGGTCAATCACTTACACAGCAACAAAATGAGTCCGGATAAGAATTGGGAAACAAAAGCGCACATTTTCATCAACCATTTCAAAATCCTTCAGCAAATTGACACCTTTCATCTTCATCAAGCTCCAACACCATGTTTTGAATCCACTGAACACAAGTTACATGAGAATGAGGGCAATCCCTCAAAAAGTGGCCCGACTGGCCACAGTTATAACAAACCTGACATCGGCAAGCTTGCCCGACATCCATTGGCTGACCCTCACCACCATAGGTCATACCAGTTGCATCTCAGCACTCACCTGGGCCTGAGGAGGTGGGTCGGTTGACAATAGTAGGGGTTTCTTGAAGGGGAGTAGAAGGTGGATAGGTCTGGGACATGGGTTCGAGGGGAGGGGGAGTGGTAGGTGGAATAAGGGGAGCAGCAGATGTGGGGGTTGGAACCTTTCTGTCGTAATGACTCTCAACTGCTTTTCCTACCTCTTTGAGTGCCTTAACGAAGGCAGCATAATCACGCATCTTCGTCATACATATCTCAGCTATCTTCTGTAGCATACACAATTGTTTCGTTCATGTTCACCATCAGCAAATTGATGAGGTGGTCAGCTTCCGGGGTGTCCTTCTTCACATCTGTGTATTTAGCCTCAGCAACAATCTGGGCAAAGATGATGAGGAATTGGTCAGTTGGGGTCGAGCCTTGTTTCAGGAGGCGGAGACGGGCCTGCGCATCAGCCATCTCGCTAATAGGGGCATAGGTCTCCTTCAAGTCCTTGACGAAGTCCCCCCAGCTCCAACTGTGCTGGAACTTCCCAGACTGAGACATGGTCCACGCACCGGACCACATTGCAGCAGGACCTTCGTTCATGAGCTCACAGGTAATCAGTATTTTTTGCATCTCTGTGGTGGAGTCGTAGAACAAATACATTTCAATGTGACAGAGCCAATCTGAGAACTGGCTTTTGTCCTCATTGAATGTCTTTGGCTTCGGCATCTTCAGGGTTGGGGCAACACCACTAGCTGCAGTAGTAAAACTTGAAGTCGGGGGCATGGTGGAACGGATTAGGGGTGTCGACAAAATTAAAATACGATGTCCCAGGGTCAGCAGAATCAAGATGGCAGCATCATGCTAATGTCAGGTTCACTAGAGACCACGGCACAAACCTCGCGTTGGACACTAGAATAGACAAGCACAACGCTAGGGAAAGAAAGGGGAACCGGTGGAACTACTCGATATACAATGACAAAGCGGGACATGGGAACAAATATGTGCATGGGCCTCAGGGGCTTTCTCGCTCTCTAACACATTTCGTGTTGTAGCACTCATCCACATTATTGCGGGGTCATTTGACTGGCATGGGAAATGGTGAAGAATGGTGGAAGGACCTCCCTGGTAAGTCCCTCTCATCTGTGGAGATGCACTGACTGGTTTCTTCAACTGTCATCAATCACCATCACACTCTCATACACCATTGTTCCCCCTCAATCAATGATTTCGGCCACATCTCCGGGCTCTCCCCCTCCCCCTGCGCATCTCAGCACGCTCCTTTGACCTCCCCATCAACTTCTGTGTTCGTGCTTTCATGCGCGATGCTTCCGTTTCATTGGCATTGCTCTCACCACCTGGCTTGACCTGGATGTCCCTGGGGTCGGGTCATTCAGCTCTCAGCTCATTGGGGGATTCACCTGGCCTCATCAATCAATATTCTTTGTCATCACCATTGCCTGGACCCTCCTGAACACCTCTCAACGACTTTGACTGCCTCGACATGTTCATCTCAGCCCGGACCTTGCCTCCATGCACCTTGCCCTAGCACTCGTCAGGCAGCTCTGTGGGTTTGCCGGGGGATGCTCATTTTCCTCTGATATGCCCCTGCCCTTGTTGTTGCCCTCACCATCACTGTCAACCTTGTGTCAGCATGCAAAAACAAAGGCATAACACATGCAATTCTGCATGTTGTGCCATAGTTTCTGCATGGTTTCTCCCCCTCACTACTATCACCATCACCCACTCTACAAGAAAGCTGGGGCTTGGGCCGGGCCAGGCCCTAGGCTTGCACAGGCTGTGGCTCAGGGCTCAGGCTTCAATTTTGCAAAGCCAGAGCCCTACCAAGCCAGGCTGGGGCCAGGGCTTTTGAGCTGAGCCGGGCCTGCACATCACTAGGTGTACCCGGGTATCACTCGCATCATTGAAAGTGCCCATGGTGATAAAGGATCATTCAAGTTGGCATAGAAATCAGATTATATTGCATCAGGAAATTCACTCATTACTAACCTCACTTGACAATGACTTATGTCACACTTACAGAAGCTTACAGAAGCTTATAGCAAACTCAGCTCAAGTAAAGTTTAACCTGTCAAGTAGATCCCTCTGCTTAAAAAACACTTAAACACAATTTACATATAAGCAGTATAAGTATGATACAAGTATGATACAAGTTGTCAAGATTGGTTCAACTCCGAGGGGGAACTCCAAAAGCCGGAGTTACTTAACAATGTTTGGGACTTGGCTTTGCTGTGTGTGGTGCGCCCTTGCCTCAATAGTCCTCGGTGTCCTGAAATTGGTTGGAGGGTCAGACAAGGTTGGAGATGCTCGGTTTAGCTGTAAGGCTAACCGGCAAGAGATCAAGATAAAAGGATCGTCAAGAAGGGGATGAAGGGAAGGAGGGAATCTTAGTCAATTATTTGTCTGAAGTCTACTAAGCAACTCAGGTACACTTTATATACTATATTGAAGGGGAGGAATACTGAAGGAACCTATAAATGTTGAACTAGGGCTATCCTGGATCTCAGCTCAGTGGTGGGACTGCCCTGAGCTGCAGCGGTGTCTTGGAACAAGGGTAACTATGGAATTAGTTCATATGGGGATAAGGAAGGTACCAAAATGGAAGGGAGTATTAAAAGTGTCAGATGCTCAGAGGTGACACAATGAGCTCGGGTTTGGCTAGGCCAAGTCGGAGTACTCAGGAGATGCAGTAATGCTCGGAGGAGCTTGGTCATGCTTGGTCAAGCTCGGAATACGTAAGTGAAAGTTCAGGATATGACACAAGTAGCCAAAATACTACTGTTAATACAAATGAAATACTAATGTTGTGCAGCATGCACAGTGTGCATCCCATTGTCAGTGTCCCATCATTGGTGGTATGGGCACGGTGGTGCCATCAACGTGGCACCGTTGCATGCGTTGCATCACATGTTGTTGTGCACATCACATCACATCATCATCATCATCACCTAAGTGGCAGCATGACTGGATGATCGGATGGCATGAGACATGTGCATGATGGCAGGTGGGCTAGACGGTGTGAGACAGCATGGGCACAAGGATGGGTGCATGAGGGCGGGCAGGCCAGATGGCATGAGATGGTGGTGGAGTGGCACAACCAGGAGGGGAGATGGCACAAGACAATGCAGCGAGGGGACAGCGTGGCGAGGGGACAGCGTGGCGAGGGGACAGCACAGCAAGGGAACAGCACAGCAAGGGGACAGTGCGGCAAGGGGACAGTGCAGCAAGGGGACAGCACGGCAAGGGGACAGTGTGGTAAGGGGACAGCATGGTGAGGGGACAGTGTGGCAAGAGGACAGTGCAGTGAGGGGACAGCGCAAGTTGGGACAGGCATGTTAGTAGGAATAGGTCGAGTGAGGTACTAACTTATATTCTTTTCACCCAGAGGGGTGGGTGAGCACAACCAGAGGGGGTGCTAATGGAAAGTGAAGTGCCGGACGGCGACTGTCACTCTCCTAATGGAGGGGTAATGCCTGTGGTAACCACGAGCAGTACTGCAGAGGAAGATTGTCTGGTAAGAGAGACTTACTAGATGGGTGGCTCAAGTGTAGCTGTGAGAGGAGCAAGGGCAGTAAAACCTCTCTTATTAGGAGGAATAAGCCACTCCTTATATAGTGTCCAGCTATGGGTGCAGCCATAGCTCTCTGTATGGTAATATCCAAATACAGTAGTTCTTATCTCTGATAAGAGACAAGAGGGCGTTCTGCTATAGGTTCCCTAAATAGCAAGATAAGAGGGAGTTCTGCTATAGGCTCCCTATGAATAGCTTATCTATAATGTCATAGATAAGGAGATAAGAGTTACTAATCATAATGTCATCATGATTATGTAAGATGTCTAGACCCGGCTGTAATAGAAGAGCAGAAGTAGAACAGGCTAGACTTAGTGTCTTATCATATCTAATCTCAATAGGTGTGAAGGGGTGGCGCAGACAGACAGCGTGGGCACGTGAGTGAATGGGCAGGGTGACATGACCGGAAGAGGGGACAGCACAAGTTGGGATGGGCGCTGGGCAAACAGGCACGTTAGTATGAATAGGTCAGGAGAGGTACTAACTTAGCTTTTTTTTTTCACCCAGAGGGGTGGGTGGGCACGACCAGGGGTGCACAGAGGGGCACAAAGGGGCCAGCAGATGGGAAAGTCACTGGATGCAAATGCCATTGTGGTGTCACGGCAGAATCGTCATTGTCATGGCAGTGGTGGCAGCATCATCATGCCAGGGTGGTGGTGCTGCCAACTTGGATGGCATCATGGCATCATGGTCATCATGGTGGTGGTGGTGGAGGTGGGATCATCGTGCCAGGCCCTACAGTGGTGGTGCTGCCAATGCTATTGTGGCATCACAGCAGGGGTGCCATCGTCATCATGGCAGTGGTGGAGGTGGCATCATTGTGCCAGGTCCAGGGTGCCAGGGATGGTGTCACCAATTGAATTCCATGCCAGTGTCGCGGTGATGTGGTGGGTTCATTGTCATCATGCTTGGAGGGCTGTGATAGCAAGCTGGTGGTTTGGGTAACAAAAGTGCTGTGGGACTTGGTGAAAATTTCAACTCACCTTTCGACTCCGAGCCACCATGTATTGTACTCATGTACTGCCCAGAACCTAGTATTAATGAACCTCTATGGTATAATGGTTTGACATGTCTGGTAGTTACTGTTTTTGGAAGTCACAAGTTCAACTCCCCAACCTCAACAAATTTCGGGGTAATTGTTTCCCAGTGCACCAAGTACTTGACTCCTTAGACCACTTGCTGCTACTTATGTACTTATAATGCTTGTCTGACTGTTACAAGTGCTGTTAAGTAAGTCAAGTAGAGAGTGAATTTCCTGATGTGGAACGAACTTGGGAGAGTGAGAACACTAAGACGGTCAGACAGAATGGAACGTGTAGGGGCATATCAAATTTGAAAGGAAGAAAATGGTACGGAATATATAGGATCAGTTAGTGCTATAAAAGTTCTGGGGAACCACAACATATAGATGCCATAAAGCAAGGGCAAGTCTCATCAGTCATGTTCTGAAAATAAATTGTTCACTTATTTTTTTCACATGCACAATCAAGCCGTATGCTGTATCTCTTGGCCCGCAAATGTTTCCTTATTCCTTAAGTCGCTTACGACACCGAGAACGAGAACGCATCGTGTCAGAGACGTGATCTTCCTCCTACTGCTACTCAGCCTAGTGCGGGGAGTGGGAAGGAAATCCCCGAGGGGGGAGGTGAGAGAGTGAGAGGAGAAGTTGCCGGCTTCCGGAACTCCAAGAGTGGGGCTTTGTCATAGCAGGACTTCGGCTTCAGCTTGTGTGCTGCGCCTGAGTTCCAACTCTAGCTGTCCCGAATTTACGTAGTCATTCAGAACCTATCAGAGGGGGATGAAGGGCCGATGCGCCGACAAGGCGACACCGAGTCAGTCCGAGGGAACTCCGAGGGTTCGGGGATGATAGGGGAGGTTGGTACTCAACGCACTCGGGACAAGTCAGGTAGACTCGGAGTGACTACCAAGTGGTGGTCTTCAACCGGGGATGACGACAAGTATAGTTCTATTTCGGGGTTCTAAGTCTGAGGTCAACTTAGGGGGGAACAGACAGGAAGGTTGAGTGAGGGAGTCGAAAGGACAAGTGAAATTTTAGGGGGGCATGGGTATAAAGACAGTGACATGATGACGAGGGGACAAGATGAGAACACGACGAGATATTCAAACTGAAGAACTAGTGCTACAAAGTCCAGGTTTATATAGTACAATAGAAAGGCAGTGTCCGAAGACCGAAAGCGTTGTGCTCAGAGAAAGTACTAGTCCGAGCAACGGCGAGGTACAGGATCCGGGGGAATGAATGAAGGCAGTACCCGAAGATCCAAGTGGCGTAGACACTGGATCTCTAAGGGCGAGCCTAGTACATGTGAGGTTAAGCGAGTGACAGGATAACGAGACGAGTGAGTCTAAATGGGGTAGTCCGTAAAAGGTCATACTTAGTCCGAGTAACTGAATGTTCCGAGTGATCCGAGGTGGGACCGATGTCAGGGATCAGAGGTGGTCCGAGTAGTCCAAGATGGGGCTGAGATCAGGAGACCAAGGGTGAACCGAGTAGTCCGAGAGATCCGAGATGGACCGAGGTAGTCCGAGGTCGGGGCTGGACTTGGTCGAATTCAGGGATATGACAATCAAAGCCTGACCACTTACGTCTTCATGACACATTGTCAGACGACTGGGCAAGCACACTCATGAATGTCTGGTGTCGCTCACATAAAATCAGACTTGAAACCACCACTCTGAGGCTGGCAGTAACACCCAGAAGACTTACTAGTGACAGTGACAGCATTGCGAATTACTCTGGACCAATGAACGAGCCACTGGACCTGTAGAATACTCAGTATGTCACTGAGGTAAGACTAAAGGAAAGTAAACTGCAATGTAGGTAATCAAGTACTACCAAATATGGAATAATAAATTCCAACACTCCCCCTCAAACACGAAAGGGTAAGCAATGACTGTAAGTGTTTGAAATAATGGGTAAAGAATAGAATCAAATGAATGTATACCAAATGTATTGATAAATGAATGAAGTTGCTGTCTGTACTCGAGGTGGCAGCACGCTGCGCTTGAGCGATTGCCCGATATGGAAAGTCGCGGCTCGGCTAATGGTCGCGCTGTCCAAGTGCGCGTGCTCGTCCTCGATAGGCTCTAGTAGCCTCGTCTTCGCGTTTCGCGACTCGGTATCGCTCCTGTACCATCTCCTGGCATAACGGGGAGGTGGTATGGATGGCCTAGGTGTGTACTCCGTTGTGTGGTGGCGCTGTCCATGCTGATCGATCTCGACTTCAGCTAGCAGTCGCGTTTCGAGTCGTTTCGAGTCGCGCCGTGCGCCGCTTGTTGCACCATCCGTCCGGCACCTTCTCCCATCATATCTGACACCATTGCCATCGCTTTGGCGCTCCCGTTCGCCGTCGACTTCTCCCGGCTCGACTTCCTCACCCGAATGGCCTTCCGGCCCTCTAACTCAGCACTGCACGCTCGTTTTGACGTCATGCTGGTTCTCCTCAGTCCTGGGGCATCCTCCATCATATCCGGGGCCCTCGACAACCATTTGGCGGTCCCAATCGACCTCGACGGCTCACGACTCCTCCTGCACCTCCAAGTGCCCTCCTGGGCCTGTATCTCGACATGGTGCATCTGTTCCACTGATGCGCTCGTTTCTAACGACTTCAGGACCTTCCTGGACGCTCTGGACACCGCCTGGAACAATCGTTTCGCCGCCCGGCTCCTCTGGCTCCTCTCCAGGTCTGCTTGGTGAGTCTTCTCAACTTGTTCTCTCCGAGCGTTTACTGATGTGTTTCGATGTGTTCCGCAGCTTCCTCAGCCGCTTCCGGAGGTCCTCGATGCGCCCTGACGCTCCCGACGTGTGCGCCTCGCTTCCCAGATTGCCTCGGTCGTCTCGAGCTCCTTCAGGTGAGTCATCTGGACTCCTTCCTTCCAAGTGTTCGCGCTCTCGTTCTGATGCGTTCCGCACTGCCTTAGGTCGGTTCCTAGGGTCCTCGTCACCCTTGGATACTCCCGGCACGTCCGTATGGCCGCTGGTACGTCCGACTGTGCAGCTCGCAGATACACTCCACTCCCCCTCGAGCTCAGTGCTCGGGGGCTCATCCTGTCACCTCGCGGTCCCGTCTGGTGGCTCGGGTGGTGCTGGGGGCATCCCAGGTACGTCATCGTCATCTGATATGGGGCGCTGATCGTTTTCTTCGTCAGTCATCATCGAGTGCTCGAGCGCGCTCACACTTCCCCTCTCCCTCTCAATCGAGATGTCTCGACCCGTCCCGGTGCTCTCCCCCTCGACCTGCGCATCTCGGCGCATCCCCTTGACCTCGTCATCCACCTTGGCGTCCGTGTCTTCGTGCGCGACGCGCCCGCTTCGTCTAGCCTCGGTCTCGCCGCCTGGCTCAACCTCGACATCTTCGCGTCTATCTGTGGTGCTGCCCGGATCCTCTGGGTCGACCTTGGCATTCCCTGGCACTCCCTCGTCACTCCTCGACTCGGTTTGTGCGCCCGTGGTACCGCCTGACTCAGCCGTCTTGTCTGCGCGGCCTCTCGACGCCTCGGACACCCTCGACCATCTCGCCTCGGCCCTCTCCTCACCATCTCGCACCCTCGCACTCTCAGCGTCGTCGGGCGGCTCTGTGGGCTCGTCAGGGTGACGCGCGTCATCATCCGTCGCGTCCCCAGGGTCTTCTGGTGGTCTGGTGAGATTCCTCGTCTCGGCGTCCTCAGCTGCCAGTGGGTGGTCGCACGATGCACTTTGTGCGCTCGCGCTCTTCATCTTGGGTGTGGTCAGCCTGCTGCTACCGTCGCTCGTATTTCCTATCCATTCCCCCTTGAGCGACGTCCTTGGGGGTGTGTCTGGTGTTGCCGTGGTGGTCTCGTCTTCGGACGTCTCCACCTGGCTGTCCTCGTCGTCGACGCGCCCGTGCGCTCGACGTACTTCGTCGTTTGTCTCCCCACACTCGACCTCGTTACCCGCTTCCTCCCTGTGGCCCATGGCCACTCCTCGGCCCTCTCCACTCGAACCTATGTCGTGTGGCGTCCATATTGGCTGCGTGGTTTCCGACTTGTGTCATGGTGGTTGGAACTCGATTGGTGGGATTTCAGTGAGTACGACTTCATTGTTTCATGGTACTGGGCTGCTCGCCGGGGTCGTGAGGCTCACACCGTCAGTCACCTTGGCCGTGGTCACTGTGCCCAGTCCTCTCGGCGCTGCGGCTGCCTCTTCCTTGACTCTCCCACGCATTTTCGCGCCCTTCTCAGCCACTTTTCTCTTCATCTCGACTCTCCCCTGGTCCGTCGTCGTGCATTCGCGCTCGCGACCCATCCCATTACTTGGTGAGTCCCCCCATCTTCTTCCTGACCCTTTGCTGACTCCATTTATGTCGCGCGCCTCGTTATTGGCTGCACACTGTGTTCGCGTGTGGTCGTTGGGTGTTCCAGGGGTGTACGCAGCCACTTGTGTACTGTCGTTGCTCCATACGTCGTGTACTACCACTGTCGTAGCTGTAGACTCCTTCTCAAATAGATTCTTGAGGTGTGTGAGCATGTCGTGAGCGGCCGAGATGGTGAAGTGGTCCCAAATGGGTGCTGGGGTGGTCGTGGCAAGCAAATACTGTGCTTCTGTGTCATCGCGCAGCCATGCGGCTATGTGCCGCGGGTTCCATGGCTCGTTGGGCTTCGTATTGGTCCTGTCAAGTAGTCCAAGTAGTCCCTGTTGCTCTGCTGCTTCAAAAAGCTTCCCGCGGTAATCCAACCAGTTTTCGCTGTCGTGACGAAGTCTCGGCACTTTGACAATTTTCCTCTTGGCTCGAATTCTAGTGACCATTGGACTGGGTGAGTGAGCTGTTGGGTTACTGAGGAAACTCGGGGCTCATAACCTGTAGAATACTCAGTATGTCACTGAAGTAAGACTAAAGGAAAGTAAACTGCGATGTAGCCACGATTAGGTAATCAAGTACTACCAAATACGGAATAATAAATTCCAACAGGACCTATCGCTGAGGTAGGCCCTTGTCCGAGTCTGACTAAATATTAGCATGAGGAACTCCTGACAATATCAATGCAAGACAGTAGCATGAGCGCCTATTGTGGGCGCTAGACGAGGGTAGTGACGAGTCTCTGTAGAATACTCAGTAGTCACTGTATTAAATGGTAAAGATACTGTACCTGTAGAATACTCAGTAGTCACTAAGTAAACTAAGGTAAAAGCTAATGTGCAATGTAGCTATGCTTAGTAAGCAATGATACTATATACGGAATATAATTCCAACACTCCCCCTCAAACACGAAGGGCTGAGGATTAGCTCAAAGTGGTTGCTCTATGGCATAAAGGATAAAAGTAAAAGTAAACCATACCAAATGTACCTCTGTACGAATTGAATTGACGAAGTGAGAAAAGGGATCTTGCCTACTCGAGGTGGCAGCAGCGCGCTGCGCTCGAGCGATTGCCCGATATGGCAAGTCGCGGCTCGGCTAACGTCCTTGCTGTTCCCGGTATGCGCGGTCGGCCTCGATCGACTCCAGCGCCTTCGTCTTCGCGTTGCGCGCCTCGCGATCGCTCCTGCGCCATTCCAGGTCCCTGTACAACATATACAATGTATCCGATGCGCCCGATTCGGTCTTGACGCGGCCGTCCGACGTGGTGAGTCGAACTTCTCAGTCTGGCTTGACTAACCCTTCTAGGTTTCGTTTTCAGTCGTCCTCGTCGACGTGGTGGGTTCGGGTGGTCGGTAGGCCGTCTGGAGTACTCGGGAGGTGGTCTGGATGGCTCAGGTACGTGCGCGGTTTCGTATTCGCGCTGTCCGTGCTGACTCAACTCGTTGCCAGCTAACGGCCTCGTATCGACTCGTATCGAGTCGTGGCGCGCGCCGCTCGTTGGGCCATCCATCCTGCATCGTCTCCCATCCGTCTCAATCCCATCGCCATTGCTCTGGCGCTCCCGATTGCCCTCGACGTCTCCCGACTCGACTTCCTCGCCTCTATGGCCTCCTGGCCCTCTATCTCGGCACTGCGCGTTCGTCTCAACGTCGCGCGGGTTCTCCTCGGTCTTGGGACGTTTCCTATCGCGTCCGGCGCCCTCGAGAACCTTACGGTGGTCCCGATCGACCTTGGTGCCTTTCGACTCCTCCTGCACCTCTGAGACCCTTCCTCGGCCTATAACTCGAGTTGGTGCGTTCATTCCGTCGACGTGCTCGTTTCTAACGCCCTCAGGACCTTCCTGCTCGCTCTGGACACCGCCTTGTACGAGTGTTTCGCCGCCCGGGTCCTCTGGCTCCTCTGGAGTCCTCCCAGGTGAGTCATTTCGACCTTTTCTCTCCCTGACGCGTTTCGACGCGTTCCACAGCTTCCCCGGCCGCTTCCCGACGTCCTCGACGCGCCCTGGTACTCCTGACACGTGCGCTTTGCCACTCGGATCGCCTCGGTCGTCTCGACCTCCCTCAGGTAAGTTATCTGGGCTCCTTCCTTCCAAGCGTTTGCGCTCTCGTTCTGATGCCTTCTGCGCCATATTAGGTCTGTTCCTAGGGTCCCCATCACCCTCGAACACTCCCTGCACGTCCGCTTCGGCACTGGTAGGTCTGACTTCATAGCTTGCAACTAATCTCCACTCCCCCTCGAGCTCAGCACTCGGGGGCTCGTTCCATCGTTGCGCGGTCACGTCTGGTGGCTCGGGTGGTGTTGGGGGTATGTCAGGTACGTCGTCGACTCCTGGTAAGGGGCGCTGATCGTTTTCGTCATCAGTCGCTTGATCGTGCGCATTCGCACTCTCCCCCTCTCTCTCGCTGGCTCGACGTGTCCCGACGCTCTCCCCTTCGACCT
>JBBPRK010001307.1:0-13273 GCA_038093075.1 Boletus patriciae | reverse complement strand
TACCGTTAGCTGTCTTACAATTCCGTTGATGGTTTTTGCGTGAAACAAAGTCTTCAGGATATGGTGACAGGTGGTCGGTACATCCAGAGTCCACCATCCATTTATCCTTATGTTGATGAGGGTTTCCTCTCATCGCGGCGGTTTGCGCAAATGCGCCTATGGCGCATCTGAGCGAAGTCGGTAATCCGACGAAATAACAGGAAAGGTATCCGATTTCACTGTCAAAGTAGGACTCGTCTACATAGCCGGTTGTGTCCTCATATGGTACATTGGTGTTCCATGTTACCATACCGGACTCCAGGCCACGTTTCCACGTGCCGTCAGCGTTCCTGTCATAGTTCCCATAAAAATTCTCTCCCCGCTTATCTACCTTGGGTCTCCGTAGTTTATAATGTCCTTTAGGGGTAGACCGACCTAAAAGGACATTCTGCGAAAAGACTGGTTAGGGATGGGTGCAAACGTACCCATGCCATCGTCGTTGTCATCGCCCCAATCCAGCACCTCTTCGTCAACACAAATGGCGGTTACCGCCGAGGTCGAAGATTCCCCTGGTTTGTCCAGGAGGAGATTGGGTGCCGCGTATTCGGGAGTCCAAGAGACGTCCGAGGTTTCCTCGGCATCGGCATGCGCACCGGAATCACCTGATTCGGTTTCCGAATCGATGTCGATAACCATGGCCGTATCGGCGACATGGGTCTCGTGCGCCTTACCTTTCCCCTTATCCTTCTTGCCTTTCCCGCGTCCCTTCCCCTTCTTTTTCCCACCAGAACCCTGGTTACCAGGCTTCGGTTGCTGCTGTCGCTGCTGGGTATTATTAGTCTGGTTACCAGACGGCTTACTTCCAGGTTTCCCGGTAAGTTTCCAGCAGTTCTCCGTGGTGTGCGAAGAACCTCGGCAGATTTTGCAGCGTGTGGATGGCGAGGCCTTTTTAATGGTCTGGCTTTTGGAGGATGAGGCGGGAGCGATGCGGTTAGCAAGAGAGGTGCTTTGTCGACGTGACTCAGCAAGGATCATGGGAATTAGCTTGGCGGGTGTGAATTCCGTCGTGCCAATTGTGTGGACTGCGGTGGTGACGAGGCTAGCGTAGTTGTCGCCCAGGCCAGTGCATAGCAGCATGGCCTTGAGGTTGTCAGGGAGAACCAGTCCAGCGCCAGAAAGCTGGGCAAACAGTTCGACGAGATGGGCAATCTCGGCCGATGGTTCTCCTCCCCCCAGGCGCCAGTTTACGATATCCCTAAAAAGGTAGAATTGACCGGTGGGTCCGGTCGTAACGTAGAGGGCCGCTAGATTAGCGAGGGTACAAAGGGCGAGAGAAATTTTGGGGTCCTCGTAGGTGAGGACGACCGCCGTACGAAGGTCTTCCTTGATGTAAAGCGAGATGACCCCGACCGCTTGGTAATCCAAGTCGAGCCAGGTATTTTGGTCAGGTCTGGCAACTACCGGACAAGTGGATTCGCCTGAGGCGATCCTCCAAACCTTAAGGGTCATCAGGAACGACCGGATGGTGGCCAACCAGGCGTGGTAGTTGGAGGTTCCCTCCAACGTGAGGACGTTCTTAGAGACTCCGCCGCCAGAGTCTTTAGAAGACATGTTTCAACTATAAAAAACCAAGAAGAATAAGATCAGTAACGTCCGGATCAGATGCCGTAAATGAACCAATAGGAACAAAAGGGGTTAAAACTGGAGCATAAAAAGGAGTAAAAGGAGTTATGTCCGTGGCATCATCTATGTCACTTAGAGTGCCAGAATCCGTTCCATATTCGCTTGACCCGCTCTGGCTACCAGAGTCGTCTGAGTCATTGCAATAGGTATTGGGTTCTGGATCACCTTCCACTTGTTCCTCTAACTCAATGAAAAGCAGATCAGGAAAATAATGCGGGTTGCCCGCATCAAGTCCGCTTTCATTGAAGTCAAGGATGGTATGTGGAAAGTATGGTAAGTCCAAATCGCAAGAAACATAGTTTAAATCGAAAAAAGTACTAAGAAAATTTAAATGGAGCGCTGCGAGGGACAGCGGGATGTCGCATGCGTACTGACCTCCTAGGGACACCGGGAGGGGCCATACGTCGGGCATGTTTTGCCCCAGGATCTGAGGAATGAGATGGACCAAGGTAATCCAAGTGTCCTTTTGGCTCTTGTGAGCCGTCCTCAGATCTTTGACGCTTCGGAGATGGTCTATCCACCTCCGGTTTGGCCTCTTCTCCCATGGCGGCATCCCTAAAGATATCAGTTATATCGGAGAGAGGAGGTCTCTCTCCGCCGCTACTTGCCGTTGCACTCCGCCGGAAGATGGCAGGAGTGCTGCGACCGCTACTTCCCGGGTTGGGAAGGAGATCTAAAATGATCTCGTCAGTTTCCTCGAGATGGTTCTCGAGTTCAACTATCCTCTCTAAGAGAGGGTCCTCTGCGCGCCTTTTAATAAAATCTAAGTATTCGTCATTCTTTTTGTGCCAAGCGGTCCTCCACATGAAATCAATTGCCTCGTTCCACTCGGAAATCCGAGGGACGTCCCAGTGCTGGCAGTACCAGGGTGAGAGCGCCCAGGCCATGACTTGCTCGGGGTCTGGCCCCAAGATGTCATACTGCCGTCTGGGGACCAAGTTGGTTTCCAACTCGATCAGGGTTGTTTCATGTGGGAAAGAAGGAAAATAAACTCCTAAAAATCCTTGTTGCATAGGTAAAACCTCGTCTCCTTGAAAATGAAGAAAACAGTCGCGCTGGTCCGAACCGGGAAAACAAAACCCATTACCCTCCAATACCGACGCCAGCTCCTCACCCTCGTATGCGTAGAGGAGGATGTTTCGACCATCAGGTTGCGCGGGCAACCCGAGGTCGGCTGGGTCGACAGCGTGCACAACGGCACGCCGCCCGGTGTGGTCGGAGTTGGTTATTGGGTATCTGGCGTCTTGCCAGAGGTTCCACTCGAGCGGGTGCCGGTAGCCGGTGTTCCGCTCTACCACCAGATCCCAGTGTTCGTTGACCCAATGGTCGAACTCGAACTGGGTCAAGTCCTGGAGGGACTCGATGGTCTGGTAGCCGGGGTAGAACTCTTGTTGAGCCATGTATCCCTGTTGAACTGTTAGCCCTGCTCGGAGGCGGTGCAATGGGAGTCTGGTTGCTTCCAAGAACTCCTCCACCTCATCGTTCATCACGCGGATCGCCGAAGCGGATCGCGGGATGTAGGGCATCTATGATGGCCTGAGCCAACTCAGCATCGGTTATCTCCAGATCATCAGAGGGAGGATTTTCCAGGTTCGTCCCTTGAGGACTAGCTGGTGAACCCCTAACGCCCGTTGGTAAACCAAACAGGTGGTTACGAATGTTTGGTAAAGGATCCTGGGCGGCCTCCGCTAGAGGTCGCACCGGAGCCAGATAAGGAGGAGGAGCGCGAAGGACCTCAATGTCCTCCGCATCTGGCAAGCCAAGAGTGGGGACATCTGGGTCGAAAAGAATATCCCCAACATATAAATCGTCTCGACTTACTCGGTAATCCGGAGGTAAGTTGAGACGGTTGAATTGGTGTCTATTTAAAGACGTGGGGATCACCTGGTATACCACGGTGTGTATCGCGTCAGTTGTCCTTATCTGGATCCCTATGTGACGCCTGGTAGGGGACGTCACATACCGAATTAAAACCATGTACGTTTCGCTTATAAGGATCAGTGTAAGGGACCTGGTAAGCCAAGGGTCGCCTGTCACTATAGATCCTGCGAGCGCCATCATGGTTAGACAAATATAAAACATCGCATGACTCAAAACAAAGAAAACGCTTGAGCCCGAGAAGATGTTTGGCATCCTATCGAATGTCACAAAGACAATTCAATAGTTCACTTTGTATCGCAAAGACAGCAAAGTGTCTTTTGAGCGGGCGCGAAGCGCACTCTAGGGAGCGAGTAGGCACGAAGCGAACTCAAAAGCAATGATGTCCAAAACACCAACGTTCAGGGCTCATAACCTAATGGAAGGTCAAATGCCGTCCTCGGCAATCTGACACTTTCCAGTAGAGGGGTAGTACCTGTGGTAACCACGAGCAGTACTGCAGAGGAAATATGTCCTGTAAGAGAGACTTACTGGACGGGTGGCTCGAGCGAGTTGTGAAAAGGAGCGAGGGTGGAAAACCATTATATTAAGGAGGGATAAGCCACTCCTTATATATGGTGTCCGTGTGTGCACGGACCAAATACGTATAAGGTAATTACCATATGTAGAATCTCTTATCAAGAGATAAGAGATAAGAGGGAGTTCTGCTATAGGCTCCCAATAATAGCTTATCTATGACATCATAGATAAGGAGATAAGAAGATAAGGTACGTAATCATAATATCGTCATGATTATGTAAGACGTCTAGACCCGGCTGTAATAAAAGAGCAGAAGTAGAACGGGCTAGACTTAGTGTCTTATCATATCTAATCTCAATATAACCCTCCCATCAAACAGGTGCATGATGCCCAATGTGTTCACCATCCCCCCTTCCATCCCACCAGTTTCGGATCCGTGTAGCTACAGTATGTTGGTATTGCTACGGTGTTCGACATAGTACTAGTTCCATGTACTAGCTATTTGTGGCTAATTTATTTGGTTGCTATGGAAGACAATATAGTCCCGGGATGTACTATAAATGCAATATATTATGCAAACCTAGGCTTATATTGGATTATGCAAATTAGCAACCTCTCGAAAGGTTATGTCGGGAGGGCAGTAAATATATTGCTGACAGGTGTGGCCCAATTAGATCAGATTGTGACTTCATTGTAAAACCCGTCACGGCGGACACACATTTTTCTTAATAGCTTAAAAGCCTACAGTTATATGGGAATATAATATATTATGCAAGTTTTAGTTATTTGACATCTTTGCAAGGGTTTATATGCTCATATAATACTCTCGTGATTACCCTGATGAGAGGTTCATCGGGCTGACTCGGAGGCTGCATGGAGGACACGTTGACACGTTGACGTCTTGACGTTTATGCAACTCTTAACGTGTAAGATAAACGACGTTGAGATCTTGAGACTTCACATGATCAGCTTATCCGACAGTATTTTGACAGAGAAGTACGTCGTTATCAAATGACCACATCTGACAACATTGACCGAGACCAAAAATATCCAAGGTGATAAACAAATACATTTCAACATAACCCAGAACAACCAATTCTCACTGGGAGTGACTTCCGAGTCGTGCCATGAGCCCTCGCACACCTCCTGCATTATCCCGGAATTCAACACCACCAGACTCTCCATTGAAAAATCTTCGCAGCCGCTCTAGCAAAACAGTTCAGCAGACCAATCCACCAGTTGTCTTGGTGTCGCCTGTGAAAACCTGAGGGAAACGGATTGAAAACGCTACGGATGCCGAAGCGTGGGATATATGCTTGCTAGTAAAAGCCCGAGGTGATACTACTCAACTTCTCGACAGCGGAGTCAAGGCGTCGTTGGAAGTCAATGGTCTATCACCACTACGATGTTATCGTGAAGCGTCATAGTCGCCCGAATGGCGATCATGATTTTATTGAGTTTCACTTTCTGTGCAAGGTGGATCCTCGAGGTCACAACATCAGCAAACTGGCCTTTCACTTAGCCGAAGTTACAGCATCACAGCATCACCTAGCCGGGCCCCTTTCTGTCACTGACCTGTCGGAGCCTGTCAAACTTGGTCAGCGAACCGGCCTTTCACTTAGCCGAAGTTACAGCATCACAGTGTGGTACAATCTGCCCCTTTCTGTCACTGACCTGTCAAAGCCTGTCAAACTTGGAGCTGCTCGAGCTCTTGCTGCAAGTCTAAGTACCGAGTCGACAGCATCGAAGTTCATTTCATTCTTTGACAATCGTGCATCACTCTCAGTAGTCAGACAGCAAGTTTTTATTATTTCAACCTATTCTAATATACCTTCAAGTGCTACTACTACTAGTACTACGTGCGGTAGTAGTATTGTGGCAGGGCAGTCGGGTAGGCATATCGCATGCCTCATGGTCATTGTTGCCACCGCCTCACGGGGGGGCGCACTCCCTGTTGTCGTTCAACGTTGTCCTCGCCATGTCGTACGGAGCTGGTCGCCGTTCTCGTCACTGGCTCGTCGGCGACAACGCCTCATCATGACTCGGACGTCGAAGGGCTGTGCAATGGAAATTGCAAGCCTGAGGGGTGCGTCACACTCCCATCACATGCATGTTTCACGGTGAAATGGGGTCGTCATCATTGAGTGTTCTCGCCTCCCCCATCGTTGTGTTGTTGATAGCAGGTTTCTCATTGAGGAAAGCGTCATCCGCGTCACTGTGGCGTGGAAGAGGACGCGCAGGTGGTCGCATCGGGAACGCAGAGTCGCATGCGCTATTCCTGTCATTGTCACGCCCTCGTTCTCGTTACATGGAGAAGGATCGGGCAGCGGTGGCGTGTGTCGCAGTTGTCATCGTGCCGTCGACATCCGGTGACCTCATATCGTTGTTGCTGTATCACGAAGGGAGAGTTGTATGGGGCGCGTCGCACACCCTGTTTGTGGCACTAATCCTCGACCATGTGGTATGACGAAGGAACGGGGGCCATCGTCCTCGCTGTCCTGTCCTTGGTTTGGTTCAAAATGCGCGACGAAGGGACTGAGTTGGTAATCATGACGACAGTTGGAGTAGGCGAGTTCATATCCGCTTGCCGCTGCGCCACAAAACGGTACGCCGTCCGATCAATCGTGGCAGAGGCATAGAGATCTGTGGTGAAATGTACCTTGTTTCTCCAGTGTCCACACTTGTCCCCACAACCTCCGTTCGTCATTGCAGACAAGTCGTCTCGACGGACGCTTTGTGAAACCGGGCGCTGCTGCGAGCCTAGCAGTTTGCGTGCGAGAAGCTTCGGCAAACCAGAGGCTGCGCATGTCGTCTATCAAAGAAAGCGTGGTCGCCAGTAGGTGAAGCGGGGTGATTCGACTCGGAACCGTTGAAGAGGGCATCCTTGGCGAGGAAATGTGGCTTAGGGCAGCGGAAGAACCAGAGGAGCATACTAGAACGCAGAGTGAGTTGTGTAGTTGAGGACCGGCAATAGTATCTTAGATGCATTTGTGACTGTGGCAGCGACAAAGATCGCGACACGTTGGCAACACTATACGCAAACTCATCAGGCCACACTGGCAGGCCAGACAGTCGATAAATGAGCTAGAATACTGTAACAGGTATGCACATATCTACAAATACGTGTAGTATAGCCAACTTGATCCAGAACTTCAATGAACGACGGTACTATGCTACGTGAGATCAACATCAATCGGAGAATGGTTTAATGTTTGCTCTGGAATGAACATTGATCAGTTATGTTGTACCACAGAAGTCAGTTTGAAAGTCTACCAGATGAAAGCGACGAATGACCTTCCTGCATCGCATACTCGAACGCTGTAGTCTGACCGCTTTTTCGAATTAAGAGGCGAACATGCCCGACGAAACGATCTGCAGCACATAGATCGTCCTGTGCCCTCTCTAACACCATCCGATTGTATTGCAACACCAACGTGTTGCGGTGAATGATGTGATGGGCGAGAGAATTGCATTCGAGGAGGATGCGACGATCTGCTCGAGCCGTCTCCAGTAGAAGATAGGCTTCTCTTGAGCTTCGCGGGGAAGGAACGACATAGCCAATATTATCGAGTTCCTAGGTGTGTATCGAAACGCAATCAATCAGTGATGGTATAATAAGATACGCTGAGGAACTTACATCATGTCGAGCCAATGCCTCGCCCTCCTCATCGAGAGATTGAGACTGAGAGTTCTCCAGATGTATTGAGTCCAGCTGATTTGGCGGGTCAATACTGCCAGTACTTGGGACATTCGGTATGTGATGCTGACACCGCTGGGCCACCTCAGCAGCTTGGTCGGGAAACTGTGTTGGGTAGTAAACGGGGGAGATCGTACGGTGATCAAGGATTAAAAACGGCGACAGATGAAATATTTCGTCGGATGGAGGATTTGCTGCACTCGAATGTGGACGGGCACTCGGTGTATTCATCGCGGGGGGTGGTGAATGTGTGACCATACGTCCGCGGTGGCTAGATGCTCGGAATACCCACGGTGCTTGTTGGTTACATACTGGGGCATGCCAAGTACACGCACCTTCAGGTTCAACTTGAAATCGGAACCCTTAGACTCTGTTTTCAAGTTCCCATTCACACCGGTGCCCAGAGCGAGGACAGGGCGTGGAAGGCTCAAAAATATCAGCTGCCCACACTGCGGAAAGAAATTCCACTCCGAGACCAATGTCCTTCGGCACATGAACCAACTGATGGGAGATTGCTACGGGACTAACTGGTACCAGGTCCCCTCAAACACTCCTCAGCATCAAGAAGATGATCCAGGACTTGGGTCTGCCAATGATCCTGTAGGGCTTGGCACGTCTCACTTCCCTACCTCAGGCTCCGAGGCTCGAGGCAGTGCTGCTGGCTACTATCCTCCGTCTCCACGGTCCGACTCTGGTCTCGCGGACATCTATCAGAATCCGGAAGACCACAGGATGGAGTTAGACGACTCGGACGCTCGGCAAAGCTTCACAGAGCTTTACCCTGACTGTAGTGATTCTTATCCTGGCGGATCGACATTCATGGATACCTTCTGGCAAGATGAACACGCCCAAGAAAGGCGAGTAAACCTGTATTTCCCTTTTGCGTCTGCCGAAGAATGGCAACTTGCATCTTGGTGCTTACAATCGGGCCTTAGCATGGCCGCGATCGATTCGTTGTTGTCGCTCACTCTTGTAGGTCACCGATGTCTCAAGATTCTTCTGTGAAATCTGACTGACCGACCCATTGATTCAAGATCACCCAACTTTCACTTTCGTTTCGCACCGCAAAGGAACTTCGTGCTCGTATCGAGTGTCTCCCACCAGGACCGCCATGGCTGTGCAAGAGGATGCAATGTGAGGCTCCCACCAGGCAACCCGTTCGACTATTCTATCGACCTGTGCTCGACTGTGTGCAGTCGCTGTTAAGCCATCCACTGCTTGCCCCTCACATCTCCTTTATTCCATGGAGGGTATGGATGTCGGCAGCTCACATTTGTCGTGTATACGAGGACTGGTTGAGTGGGCAGCGGGCTTGGGAGATCCAAGTACGTTTTATTTTCAAACAAGTGTTGAGTATCGTACTCACCGATTGTTAATTTCAGGATGCGCTTCTGAAAGGTGCTACGGTTTTAGGCATCGTTCTTTCGTCGGACAAGACGAACATATCGGTGATGAGCGGAAATCGCATGGCATATCCCCTCCTCATCAGTCTAGCCAACATTGAGCCTGCGATTCGGTCCAAGATCTCGCTTCACACATATTTACTTCTCGGTCTGCTCCCTATTCCAAAGTTTACCCACAAAGACACTCGCACATGAAGCCTCCTGCACGATCGACTTTTCCACACTGCGCTAAACGAGATTGTGGAACCGCTCAAGACAGCCGCACACGTCGGGGTCATGATGAACGATCCCGTTGGCAATGTGAGGTACTGTTATACACCCTTGGCTGCCTACATCGCAGACACTCCAGAACTGTCACTCGTTGCTTGCATGGGTCCCAAGGTGTCCCCGTTCACCACAGCAACATCGAAAAGCTTCGGCGATCCGGTTCTCCATTCACCTCGCACCGCATCTCTCACCCTCGCTGCCATCTGCCAAGCACTCGAGAAGTGTTCTGCGCAGGATTATAAGGCTTTTGTCAAGGTATCCAGGACTTTATTCTTGAATGGCGTTGTCGAACCATTTTGGGTGGACTGGCCATTATCCTCTCCGTCGGGCTTCCTTCATCCCGAAACCCTGCATCATTTTCACCGCTTTTCGTGGGATCACGACATGAAGTGGTGCATTGAAGTTGTCTCCCTGCTCGAGATGGATTTCCGGTTTTCCCTGTTGCAACCCACAGTTGGGTATCGTGGGTTTGAAGATGGGATTTCGAAGCTGAAGCAGGTCACTGGACGTGACCACTGTTCTATCCAATGTTACATTATAGGGATCATCACTGGCGCAGTCCTGTGCCAATTCCTTGTTGTGATCCGCGCCCTCGTTGACTTTCGCTATCGCGCGCAAGCACCCATCCATTCTGATCAGTCACTCGCCCAGTTGGCGGAAGCGCTTCAGTTATTCCATGACAACAAACATTCGATCATGTTGGCCGGTGTCCGGGACTCATGGGAAATACCCAAGCTAGAGTTGCTACAAAGCGTGGCTTCTAGCATTCAACGCTCAGGACCCGTGATGCAGTGGTCCGCCGACGCAACCGAACACGCCCACGTCCAAGAGATCAAAATCCCCGCTCGACTTAGTAACAACAAGAACTACTACGAGCAAATTGCCCGCTACTTGGATCGGTCTGACAAGTGCTTTCGTTTCAATGTCGCCACCTACATCGAGACTCGCGACCAACAAACACCCTCGCCTGACGACGAAGACGTTGATTCCGACCGGGAGGATGACCAAGATAGTGGAATCGACTCCAACGCCCCCTCGCTGTCTGAACACATGAACATACATAGATCCTCCGTCGACTATTTTGCGGTCGCTGAAGCCCTCGTATGTGGCTGCATCCCCAACGCTCCGAAGCCCTATCGCACCTTCTCTTCCTCTACCACAGCTTTTCACATTGCAAACAAGCCCTCGCTCTGCACAACTATTGATCAAGCTGCCACACTTTTTGGAGTCCCTGATCTTCGTCCCGCAATTTGTGAGTATCTGCAGCGTGCCCAGGCCGGTGTGAACCATGATGTCTCAGGTGTCAGGACTCAGGGCCTCGACTGTCGACTCCCATTCGACGGAATTCAGATATGGTACAAGCTCCGAGTCCAGCAGTTCCTCTATCATGCAGACGCCAAAGTAGATGCTCCGCAAACTGTGAGATCGTACCCCCCCTCTCCTGAACGCCCCCACGGACTCTACGACGCGGCCGTAATAAGTCCCGGCCCCGATAGTGACTGGCCGCGGCGAGGTATCGAAGGTAAGAGTATTAAGCTGTTGTCTTGTCGTGCGTGCCAAGATATCGAGAGTTCTAGGCCATGTTATCGTCCAGCTCAGGCTCATTTTCCGACCAATAAACGCCGAATACTTCGTCGCGTATGTCCAACGCTTCAACGTCACTTCTCATCAGGGAAATCCGGACGGTGTACATCCGGGAATGGGCATGCATCTACTCAGACGGGCAACAAATTCCCGTGGGACGCGAGTTGGCAATGTAGTCCCTATCTTGCATATACGATCGGCCGCACATTTGATCCCGAATTTTGGCAAGGAAGCCCACTCTCGTTTGACAAGGCAAAGTAGCTATGAATTTTCAACTGATTTCTGGCTCAATAAGTACTGGTCCAAAGAATTTTATTCTGCATTATCTCCCGAGTAGTTCAGCTCTGGATTGTTTACACCGTACTACGGGGGTTCCATAGGACAATAGGATACTAGGTAGTAGACAACGATAAACGCGTAGGTGTAAACTACATAATAGAAGGAAGCTGCAAGCACAGCCCAAATCCATCCATCGATAAGCGGATGTGACGTCAAAATTTTACCCACCAACACCTCCACTCAGGCTGCCATCCCTCTGAATCCGACAACCCATACGAACAACTATGCAACTTGAAAGGGTGATTGTTCTGATTCAGTTCATTATATCAAACTTTTCTAACATCATTACTAAGCACAATACGCCACTCTGGCTATGTGCAGTGTGTGGGCCGTTTCCAGTGCACAGCGACGAGCTGACCATCTACAGTTGGCCACCCCTCCCCAGATTCGCTGCAGGGTGGATCTATACCGCGAAAATATGGATCCCAAAATCGTAGAAGACACCGCCCCCCTCCATTGGATGCTGGACCAGAAACAGACGATTGAATTCTTGGGCAATCTTTTTCCTGACGACAGACTATTCCCCTCATCAAATGCCGCCTCCAGTCTCACTAACGGAGGAGTCACATCCATCGTGGACCACATGAAAACAATACGGCAGCGGTCGAAAGACCGTTGGGCGTATTACCCTGACTCGCCATGTGCGGAGGAGAAAATCGCACAATTCTTCAACGGTATTATTCAGCACGTTCCAAATGCCCACTTATGTACAAGGTGTGTTAGAATAGACTACGTACGCTGTTTCGCGATTAACTCTATAATAGACGATGGACGGGAAAGGCAGCGAATAATCCTGTAGATGGGTTGCACGGCGCCATTCGAAAACTGGACCTCCTACTCTGCGAAGAAGGTGTAATCACAAAATGCAATGCAGCCAACGAGACGTTCGACATGCGAACTGACGTTTATGCGTTGGGCAAAGTAAAGAAGTCGTACAATGAAGACAGCAAAAAAGAGTCATACATCAAGCTCACCGGTAAAGCGGCCTTCCTGCTCGAAGCTCAGGATGGGCGCTACGCAACGCCCGGTATTCAACTCCTTGGCTCGGACATCATCCTTACGCTATTTGACCGCTGAGGCTCCATATCTACACACCCCCTTGATATCCACCAATTTCCTGAGGAGTTTCTTCGAATTCTCCTTGGAATCACGTTTGCGGATGGTACCATTCTCGGGTTCGATTTGACCATGTTCCCCATTGACCACAATCAAAAAAAGATCCAAATCATCAAGCAAGGGACGATGTATGCCGTTTTTGTTGACATACTGTTGTTTTTCTCTGGATCGCTACACAGCTGCGGCACGACCGTGTGGAGTGGCAAGGTCATTATCGACAAAGGAGAGGAAGAGGTCGTTGTAAAGGATTCGTGGGTGGACCCACTTCGGCAGTACACGGAAGGTAAGATCTTGAAGCTGCTAGAGAATGCCAACGTGAAGGGCGTGCCGAGGTTGGTACACGAACAGCAAGTTCGAACGCAACACCCTGTCACTCGGGCGTTCCTCAACCATTCGACCCACATCCTCCATTTGCTCATTGACGGATGCCCAGTCTCCTCGTACACTCTGCGCGTGTTGTCACGTCTCGTTTCAAAACCAAGGGGCTACCCAATTTTCGACTTCGATTCGCTTGCTGAGCTGCTTGTAGGAATTATCGATTGCTTGCGTGGTGCGTATGGGCTGCGCTTTATTATCCAGCTTCATTTACTCACGTTTCATAGCTCATCGTGATGCTCTCAAGGACGCTGGCATTCTACATCGTGACATAAGCCTGTTCAACCTCCTCTTTGCTTTGGTGTACGACGACCTCAACCTCGACACTGACTTCCTAAACTGAGCGCTCCAAGAGCCTGAGAGAACCCAACTCCACACCAAAATCCAGAGTCTTCCCCGTCGCGGACTCCTGGCCGATTGGGGATACGCTGTC
>JBBPRK010001306.1:0-13274 GCA_038093075.1 Boletus patriciae | reverse complement strand
CCCCGGATTCGCTTCGCGCTGGGTGTGGTTCCAGTGTGACGACTGTGTCCACCACTCGCTGTCGTGGCCGCTCGCAGATGGGAAGATTTACGAGGTGAACGCTTGGTTTATTGAGTATATGGAACGCGCGAGGGAGGCGCTTCGGGAGCGGCCGTGCGCCAAGGTGGTCACCGATCCGTTGCTGATCGTGGAGGCGCTGGAATCTGCAGCTGCCTGCCACACTTGTCGACCAGCGGCATATCTCGATCTAAGCACATTCATCGCGGACCACTTCACGGCGGAAGTGGAGAAGGCGACGGAAGGGGTTCGTGTGTTGTTGATTTGTCTCCGTTGTCTGACCCCTGTTTTAGGTGGAACTCGATATACCCTTCTAGAGGCATCAGGCCGCCTTCAGGTGTAATGGAAATGGAAAACGGGTCTTTGGATCGTCCATCGTGTATTACCCACCTGTACAACAGACACAGCATGTTTTCGTCGGGTGTATTAACCACTATCTCTCGGACTCGTTGGTGTCAAAGGGTGAGCGCGGGTGGACATTTGTATTCTGAATCAAAGATGTTTTCTTGGTTTCTTTCGAGCTGAAAACGATCGATTGGTGGCACAAGGAAAGTGAGTCGTGCTCAAGTGCCGCCGTGACATAATGGCAAGAACAAGACAGTATTCCAAATTTGGTAGACCTCTGCCGACTCGATGTCCTCGTCATTGGTCCAAGTTCGCAGTGTGCTCGGTCTCTCTCGTACTCGACCTCCACCCATTCTTTTGCCCCGCGTTTCCCCCCACTTTTGTTGTCAACTCAGGTTCACACCGTCCCCCCTTCTGCGGAGGACTTTTGCAGCGACACGTTGGGTACAATATGTACGTCCATCCCCTGTCGTCAAGTCGGACCCAGAACCGTCAAAGAAGGAGACCGACTCGCGCGAACGACCCACCCTTCGGGAAAACATCTACACCATTCCGAACCTGCTGACCGCCTCGCGCATCTTCGCATGCCCCGTCCTCGGCTGGTCCATCCTCCACGACGATTTTTACCTCGCAACCGGCTTGCTCGTCTACGCTGGCCTCTCGGATCTCGTGAGTGATGCGTCGTGATATTGGTGACGCGACCCGTCGGGCGCTGGGAATGATAAACGGACGTGAAATACAGGTCGACGGGTACTTGGCAAGGCGGTTCAACATGCATTCCGTGCTCGGTAGCATCCTCGACCCCGCCGCTGACAAGGCGTTGATGACCACCCTCACCATCGCGCTCGCCGTCAAGGGCATGCTTCCTCGTACGCACCCCCTCCTCCCTCCCTGCCCGCACCCTTAACCCTGCGTAGTGTGGTTAGCGACGATCATCATCGGGCGCGACGCGCTCCTCAGCCTATCCGCGTTCTACATCCGCTACACGTCTCTACCCCACCCAGTAAGCGGCGTCACTGGACACAGAGGAACACACTATCGATCCGTTCGTGCTATGTAGAAAACTTGGCGTCGTTATTGGGACTTTTCGATCCCTTCTGCAGAAGTACGTCCAACGACCATTAGCAAGGTGGGCGCGTTCTTGTCGGTCTGTCGCGTAGAACGCCTACTCCCCACGTTTTGGTCTAGTACAACACAGCTGCGCAGCTTGCGTTGATGTTTGGGACGACCGTCGCCCCGATCAGCCCGGCATTTCTCAGTGCATATCTCCCCGAGATGCAGTACGCGAGTCGCTTGGCTATCTGACACTACTTACTGATGCGTTCTCGTTAGGGCCCTAGTTGCCGTGACCACCGTCTGGAGTGGTTTATCCTATGTATTCTCAAAGGACGCGGTTCGGGTTATCTCAGAGTCGCGCAAGCAACGACCTTCGTAGTAATACCTTCCCACTGGTGTTAATACACGTGATATGCTTATCCACAATGCAAACGCATCTTCAAACAGGCTTTTAAATGGTAATGATGGGACACGGAGAGTAATGATGAAATGCGACAACATACATACGGGTCCTTGGCTGTTGACTTCGGAAGAGCGAGCCTTGCTAACCGTGATCCTGGACACATCGTTTCATCGAGACCCTCCTCGATCATCCATGAAGAGTGGTTTTCAATATCACTCTGCGCTGCAGCCGGGAGGTTCACAGCCACCCTCTTCCTCTCCAAGGCGTCCCTCAGCATGTCGTACTGGCTGAGCAGGTTAGGGCGGAGGGTGGGAGTCTGAGTTCAGAGCGGGAAGTGCCGCCTGGTTCCGACCTTCAACTTCGTGCTGGTGGGATCTCATTCAAGCTGGCACCGTCGGGTATAGGGTTCTCAAGTTTCCGCGAAGTCGGTGATGCTACAGAGTCTGACTTGAACAAACCTTTATAATACATACTACAAGACATGGGCAAGATAAGTCAGGCAAGTACAGACAACAGCCCGAGGGGCCGACAAGAAAACCACGGCAATTACTATACAACATGTTTCATCTCTGCTGAATCATCGTTCTACGTCGGCGGACGTCTTGCAGGGCGTCCGAAATGGCCCCTCTGCTGGCGCAGGCTTCTCGCCAAGCGGTGCTTGCGAACCTGTACCAGATTGAGCAGCTGCATACGACAAGACCGCATGGACGTACCTCGCACGACGGATGAATACGATGCACCACGCGGCGCTCTTGATAGTCCGACGCTTTTTCGTGACGGCCGGCGGACAAGGTTTCGGGTATCCTATTCGCGATATGCAAGCCAAGATACGCTTGTCGCTAGTTGTGGCTACGTCAGGCTGGGGGCGACTTGGAGGTACATGTCCACGCTACCTTTCTTCGAAGCTCGACAGGAGTACGAGGAGGTATTGCTTTTGATAGCAGAGATCGTCCCGCAATGTCGATTCCCGAGTGAACTTGGCCTTCAAGTAATGGATCTGAACAATCAGCCCTTTACACTCTTGATTATGTTGCGCTTTGAGTTCATCGAGCTGGCCGTCATCGCTGTTAAAGGGGGGGATTACAACAACTGAAGAACAGGGAGGCGAGTACGCACATGGAGCAGACATGTTGCTGCAGTCTCTTCGTCTTGGCCTTTTGCTTTTCAAGCTGATCGCTGAGGAGACGAATCTGGGTCTGAGACTGCTTCCTGGCACGTTCCGCCTTGGCGATCTCCTCCTTTTGCTTCTGCTGTCCTTTCTCCTTTTCTGCACGGAGCGCCTTCAAATCGCGACCAAAGATCTCGGCGTCTTTGCGGACGCGTTTCAGCTCCGACTCGAGTACAGCGATGGTCCTGGCAATGTCTGTCTTTTCCATCACCATGCGGTTCTTTTCTTGTTCTGTCCGCTGGAGCTCGTCAGCCTGACTCGCAAGTGCGTGTCGGAGTTCTTCGATCTCGACGAGATGAATGTCCAGCTGCTGACGTCGGTTTTCATGCGATTTCTGCGACGTTGCGTATTCGTTCCGAAGCTTATGGGCCCTCTGGCGACAGTCTGAGCGTCAGGCAAGGGCCGTGACCAGAAGAAAAAGTTTCAAAGAAACCCACCTCAGAGGTCTGGGCATATCGTTGTTGAAGGTCTTTGTGATCTCGCGCGAGAATGGAACGTTCTTGTCGCAATTGCTCGATCGTCGACGTGTTTTCGCGCACTTTGGCTTCCAAGAGGCGTGCTTTCTGTTCCGCATTCGCGTTCACTGTAGCGAGTTAATTTTTTCAGGCAAGGGTCCCACAGGTAACTAGTCCTCGTACCTCGGAGCTCGGTCTCGAGTTCGTGACTGTCCTGCTTGGCCTTCTGCAACTGATATTTAACGTCGTCCATATCCTAGGTTTGACGTCAATCGATAAATCGAAGCATATTCATTATCATAATCACCGTTTCAGTGCGCTGCAGCTCTCGAACAACCTCTCCAATCTCGCGTTGTAGGCGGTCTTGTTCAGTAGACATCTTTCTGAGACGCATCCGTTCTGCCTGCAATTCTGCTTCGAGATCAGCGATGACCTCTTTCGCCTTCTCAGCCTCCTGCAAACGAGACGATGTGAGCTCATCCACAGATCCACCAGGTAGTTGCCTACCCCTTGTGTATCCGCTCTTGATCTGCGGCTCTCGCGTTCCGCTTCGACTGCTTTCCTCGCCTCTTGTTTCGCATTCCGCACCTCGATATTCATACGATTCGCGGCGTCCTGGAGAACAGCCTTTTCGCCCAAGAGCTGGCGTTTTTCGTCCTGCCATTGGTTCTTCATGGTGTCCAACTGAGCGTTCACGTTCTGAAGCTCCAGACGGAGCGCCTCGCTCGTTTTGATGAGTGGGGTGGGTGGGTTGGCCAAAAGGTCGCCTCCCGACATTTCCAGAGAGAGAGAACTATCCGACAGCGTTAGTAAGACTATCAGAGGATGTCTGTCTCGTACCTCTCATCGGCTTCATAGGCTCGCTGCAGCCTCGAAGGGTCGATCTTCACGAAACACTTTTGGCACCGTAGCTTCTCGAGTCGACGAAGCCGTCTCTCCTCTCTTCTCTGCAGTCTCGCATTCTCGTTCTCAAGTGACACGATGCTGGAACGCGCATCCTCGAGGTTCCTGGTGAGCTCCACGAGGTCAAGACCTGCTTCTTGCAGTTCGTCCAATTTCTGGTCGATGCTCTCGTTCGCGAGCTCGAGTTCTGTCTGCAGCCTTGCAATCTCCGCCAACAAGGGTGGAGCGCTCGGATCACCTGCAGTAGTCGCATTCAACCACGAAAGCTGTCAAAGAAACCTCAATTTCGAACTTGGAATGATGTCGGCGACGTACGTCTCTAAGCGGTGCTCCAGGCGTCTTGGGCGTCTTGAGACTCATGGACAAAACATGTCGGTGGATCGGAGAAATGCCACTGGCGTTGACGACTCTATGTGGGGTCGCCATCTCCGCGTTGCTACTTTTCAGAGCCCTGACCCGTTCCAACAACTCCTCCTTTTCGCGTTCCAACCCCTCAATCCTCGCATCCTTGGCCTTGTCGATGGCTCGCCGAGCAGGGGACTGCTGGAGAAGGGCAGACAACCTCGCAATCTCTCTGTTGGCCTCGTCCAGTTCTTCCTCGAGAGCTTCCTCAGCTTCGTGGTTGCTTGGCGGGTCGGCGATCGCCAGGTCCCGCTGCCTTTCTTGCTCGCGTTCCAGCGCGGCCAGTTTGCTTCGCAAGTCAGCCATCCTCTCCTCGTCTGACCCCATCTTGTCCTCTGCAGCTTCCAATGCCTCCTCCATCTGTCGAGCGAGTTCCGTCGCCCTCTCAGCCTCTTTTTCAAGCCTCTCCATCCGATCGTTGGCATGTTCTTCCTCTACCTCGTACTGATCGACGTGGTCCTGCGCACGCGCAAGCTGTTCCTGAAGATCTTTGACCCGCTCCGCCGTACCCTCCTCCAACTCGGCAATATACGACTTGAGCGATCGCAGTTCCTCAGCGGTCTCCTTGTCGCCCTGCGCCGCGCACCGCTGGAGTTCGGCTAGCTTGTCCGACTTGACCTGTAGCTCCGCCTCGAGACGATCAAGGTCAGTGTCGCGCTTAGAGAGTTCTCGCTGGAATTCGGCCAGCTTGTCTGACTTGACTTGTAGCTCCGCTTCGAGACGATCGAGGTCGGTGTCGCGTTCAGAGAGTTCTCGCTGCAGCTCGGAGACTCTTGCCGTCGCCCGCATGACCTCGGTGCCCATCTCGCTAAGCTGGGTGTGCAAATCCTCTTCGGCAAGTTTATTGGAGAGTTTCTCTTCCTTCAGCTCTCTCCCAAGCCCGCCGACCTTTCGATGGAGCGCCGCACTCTCCTCCTCGAGTTCTTTCACATGCGCTGTGGCAGCTTGCAGGTCGCTGCTGAGCGCACTGATCGTGGCATTAGCTTCCTTCAAGGCGCCACCGAGCTCTTTGCCACTTTCCAGTGCACTGTCGGCTTTGGCAGCGCGCTCGAGTGCGAGGTCGCGCTCTGTTTCCAGGTGTTCTCGAACCCTGTCCGCGTCGCGCTTGAGCTTGCCGATTTCTTCGACAGCATCGGCGTGCTTTCCTTCCGCTTCTTCGACTCTGCTCTCCAGCTCACCGACGATGTCCGATACCCCCTTCTCTACCTCTGACATCCGCTCCCGCCACCGTTCCTTATCTCTAGCCCGCTCGTTGCGTTCCTTCCCCAGGTCCTTGGCTACCTGATCCTTCTCCATCGTCACTTGGTCAAGGTCCTCCGAGATCTTCTGGAGGAGAGCTTCCAGTTCAAGCCTTTCCTCAGCCCATCCCTCCACGCCAGATTCCTCCTCCACATCCCCCAATGCGCTCCCAGCACTAATCCGTCTCCCTTTCCCCGCACTCTCCATGCTCATTCGCGGTCCCTGCTTGACCTCTTCGTACTTCCGCAATCGCGCAATGAGGTCCATATTCTCTTCCTGCAGACGACGGTTGAGCCCGTGCAAGTACGAATTCAACTTTTGCGCATCGAAACGACCCATCTTGCCTCGCTCGCCCAGACCTAGGGCGGGGTCGTAAGAAGTGTTGGCGCGAACGTGGGTCACAAGGTCGTGCGAGGACGCGGCCGAAATGACAGATCCTCTTTCGCTGGCATCGTCATAGGGGGCCAAGTCGCCACCATCTCCGGCCTCTGACTTGTCGCCGTCGGGCACATACGTCTGCGCGAGGGGATGGGACATGCGACCCCGCCTTGGTCGGGGCGTTATCCCCGCAAATGCCTTGTGCATCGCGGGCCCCGGCGTTGCTTGTTCGTCTTCTGCCACTTCACTCGTGACCGGAAGAGCACTCATCCGTCGGTGATGTGGTGTAGGAACGGCTTTCATGCGGGGGCGGGCGGTGGAGTTGATGACGGAGAGGAGGAAAGATCTTCGGCGTGTGTGGGGTGTGACTGGTTCCGAGTCCACCTCGATGTCTTCTTGGGTGTCGGTGTCTAGTTCTTGCGGAGGCGGTGGTATGTTGAACCGAGCGCGAGCGCGTGGTGCGATGGCGGGAGTTGGCGTAAATGCTGTTGATGGCGCAGGGGAGGAAAATGCGGTGGATGGAGCGATCGGAGAACGAGCGGGTTGGATTGTACGGTCCATTGGATAGCTCGGGTCAGAGGACGCAGACGAAAATGTGGGCTCCCTATCTGCTGTGCGACTATCGTCTGTAATGGAGGCCCGCTCGGGTTCACTCTCGAGCTGTTCCTCATACGCATGAGGAGACGCATGCTGGTCTTCGTCACTTGTTCGTGAGAGGTACTCATCCGGCGGTTGGATGACCATACTTGGTAGCGAGACGACGGCCGGAGAGGCGCTTGCCGATCGAGGAAGTGGAATGGGCGACTCTGGGTCTCTGGGTAATGGGATGGAACGATTGCTCCTGGGGGTGGAATTAGGTGGAGAAGACGCCGAAGAGGACGTTGAACGTGAGAGTGATGGTGTTCGAGTACGAGCAAGGGGCCGACGCAAAGCGACATTGCGATACTTGTCAATGGGTGAAGGCTGCGGCGATATATTGTATCGACCGACAAATCTAGAGAAAGAAAGAGACTCACCTGTGGCTCGGAACGCAGAGAAACAGAATAGTCATACGGCAGGCCATTCTTCTTCTTCGGCGTGGGTTCTGGTGGTGGCGGCTCGGGTGATAAAGGGGAGCTAGCACGACTGACCGACTCTAGGGCATCCACCAAAGACATATCTTCGGCCTCGTCGCTCTCTGGAGGGGGCAGGTACGCCTCCGGCACGCTGTTGGTACTTTTCTCCAGAGGATCCTCCGGATCGGTGTTCTCCTCCGAATCGTTGGGCAGCGATGTGATAGCGCTCACGTCAAAGCTCTGAGCGACTCGACCAAACGACCTTGATGCCGATGACTTTACTGAGGCAGAGCGAGATGCAATCGAGGTTGCAAAGCGGACAGTGCTGGACGTGCTGGACTGGAGACGGATGGTGGCAGTGGCGTTATGGGAGGAGGTAGCTGCTGGGGTTGAATGTACGGGTAGGGGCTCGTTGTCGTCATCCGTGGTTGTGTGATCAGATTCGGTGTCGCCAGGTACGGCGGAGTGCTCGAACTCGGGCAACGAAGGCAGCGACGGCGGCTCTCTCTCGTCCTCGATCCTGCGCCATATTCGGGATGGCGTTTCATACAGAGCCATGCTTGAAATGGCGCACTGAACCTGGGACAAGAGTCTACGAGTTCGCTTTAACAATACCTTGAGGCGACTTCAAGGGGAGGACGAGGACTGACAGGTCACGCGTTCGTTTGCTTTCCATCACGTGACCGCGTTGTTGCGCCGTATTTGTGTCGAGGCCTCGTGGCATCAACGCTTTCAGAGTCTTTGCGGAGCGGAAGCCCTTTCCTGAACACTTATCCGTGCTGCATCCACGTTCCGGTTTTTGATGCTTTGCGAAGATGCCATGCTGTTGCTTGCTGTAGGCCAGAAGGGCAGTGCGGTCTCATCCAAGCCTTCAAACTTTTCTCGCTGCTGTACCTAGTGACTAGTCGCAAGCCCAAGGGCTTTGCAGATGCAACTCGGGCATGCAGCATCTCTCTCACATATCACGCCCTTTCGTGTTCACGAATCCCGCTAGATTTCCTTCCCGTGCTCTTTTCTTCCCGTTCCACGTGAGGTCCATGGAAGAAGAAGATCTAGGTGACTCCACTCCACAGTTTAGCCCCCGGATGCAAATACTGCATACTCGGGAGCAGGGATCACTCGTAAGTTCCCTACCACGAACTTGAGCAATCGTTGATATCTGGGACAGACATTCGCGCAACAGATGTTGTCATCCGATTGTGGCGTATCCCTGTTGGGTTCTACGCTGAGGTAAAATCCGACAACGGGAGTAAGCGAACTTCGAGCAAACCCGTTTCGGTAGGAAAGGATGTGGTCAAGTGGGGCGATGACATTGTATTGTGAGTCATCACCCTGTTCATGTCGCTTGTCATTTGCTCAATCAGGACAAAAGCCCTCAGGTCGGTCATCGAGGATGTATCTCGCAGTATTTGCATCGTTCGAGCTGGGACCAACACTGGGGGACGGAGAGGCTCTTTGCGAGTTCAAGACAAATGTTGGTGAGTTGCTTGACCACGACGGACAACTTAAGTGTGAGTAACTCTTTTTCCGTTTCCTCCTGGCGCCTAAACACCACCGCATAGTTATCACATCTGTGGAGCAAAACAATGGGGAGTTTGACTCTTCCCGCTCTTCTTTTGAAACCGAGATCGAACGGCGAGCTTATAGTCTAAACGAATACGCAGCTCCCTCAAATGTGAGCTGATTGTGTGAATTCAATGTTGAACATATACTCACCTTGTGTCATTTAGCCGCCACTCAGAGGATATGCACCAGCTAGGGGAGTTGACGGATAGGGTAAGGCACCCATCCGTTATCGCGGACTTCAGATGCGGTGTCGACGGATCTATCAGAGCATATACGAGATCTATGTCTTTTCAACCTAGCCACTGCCAAATTGATTCGCTGCCGAGTGAACAACTCGTCCCCCAATCTCGACATGCAATCGATCTCCATTGGGGCGTGCTTCATCTTAACACGAGCCCTGCTAGTCTAAATTTCATACATTTTACTTTGCCCGGTCTTTCAGGTGTCGTGTACCCGCTATGTATTTTTGACAACACGGACAAAGTTAATTAATATGGTTACAGTGATGTCATGTCGACTGATTGGCATGACATCATTCAAAATAGGCTTTCGTGAGGTGTTAAAGGGGTTTATAGCCACAACCCCGTGAACCATCATCTCGCACCATGACATGAACCTGCCAGCATTTATTTCTGGATGACCCCTACATCAAGAACATCATAGAACGTATTGCTCATTGCTATCAGCAGCAAGCAGCATATGATGCTGTATGCCTCGAATGGCAACTACCTGACAAACCAAATGGCCTGCCAACAGATGGGAATCTTCGAAAAGAATTCTTAGAGAGATGTCACGCCATGCTTGATTCAAATCCTGCTACAGCTAAAGAGTAAGTGTGCTTTTGCACTGACTTCAAATCTCATTGGCTCCTCCTTCCCACAGCAAGTTTTTGGTCACCTTTGCCTGTTTCGCTATGCACTGTGGCCTTAGCATGGAACTTGACTCACACTCTGAAAAGGATGTGATCATGGGTAAAGTGAGTCAACTTGCGTGAGTGCTCTTATATATGGTACAATGCATTGCCAGTGGATTGATTCTTGTCGTGTTACAATAGGAGTGAGAGGATCCTGAGAGCCCAAGCAGTCGCGCCATTACTGCCTGAACAATCTGGCCTCCCTGCCCACATCGCACAGGTGCTGTTTCCAAATGGCATTGACAACACTCCAACCTCCAGCAACACTCGGGTGGAGCCAGGACCTTTCCTGGTTGGAGAATCATTCGAGTATCATGACAACAAGACTGGTCGCATCACGACTTGCCTGGTCCATGACTATGGCACCAGCCGTCTCAATGGGGATTGGTTTGAAGTTTCTTGTGGCTCAGGAGTGCTGGAGAGGATCACACAGGGTGAGATGAGAGGCTTTTGGGAGGCACGAGTAGTGGATTCCAAGTGAGCAGTGTGCGGTGGGTGCTCTAATTCATCACAGGGTGTTTTCTTAGGCTTAGTGTTCAGGCCAATCCCAGCATCCGAAACCCACCGGGTTAAGATCTCACCATACATGGCCATACCAATCGTGACCAAGTTTTCACTGGGGTTCAGGCAGCTACCATTCCTTCGCTACGGGGTTTCTCTATCTGTGTGTGTTGTACTATTGTAGTGTGTCTCAGAAGAATCAGAAAGATCGTGATATAAATCCGAGTCCGACTGCCTCGTGGTGAGGGCGTCGTCCGCTTTGCCCTAGATCCTGGCCTCGAATTAGATGGTGATTCTGAGGTGTGCCGTGACCTCTCGCCAGAATAATCCGCTCTTGAACCATTTCCCCCGACCCAAGATATAGACGTCCTACTCTCAGACCCGGCAGTGACACTCCCTCTCTTTGCCATGACGGGCTCCTTCAACTTGCTATGAAACCGCACATCCTTCCCAGAAAATCGGCCGATGACGCGTTCGCAATGGCCCTATATTCGAAGCACAGCATCAGTCATACTCTAAAGTAGTAACGGTGACGCGTTTCAGAAGCAGAACAGGCCACCAGTGGATAGGAGGTGAAATGGACGCACAAGATAAATCCCGGGCTCGGGTAATTGCATCAATACAGTGATCTCGTCGTCCTGCAACACAGTGACATGTCAGTATTGCGCAACACACTCGAAGGTCTGCAACAACAGCGAAATCATAGACGAAACGCCTCTGCCGGCCACCACACCCCACCAGTATATCGATGGCAGTCTCCCCGATAGGCTCCCAGCGGAACGAGAATCACCGGACCCCTCGGATCACCAACCATCGTACCCATCCATCAGTTTCCAATGTGGACCGCACCCGCTGCTCTCCATACGAGATCAAGTGAACTAGGACTCACCTTTAGAAACATCAAGTCTTCGCCCATCTCCTGGGCGATACAATCCACGATCGCAGTACACTTGCCGATACCACCCTTTCCTGCGAATCGAGTCCACTGTGCAAGCTCGTGGGCGTCCATGCCGGGCTGGTGAGAGTGCGCGCGTGATGGACGGAAGGCCAGCTCCAATGGCCAAGACGCCGACACAACTTTCCAGGGACACCATGGGTGGATGGTGTGGGTGAAGGAGAAAGAGTCTTTGGGGCCTAGTCTCCAGTCGTGTATTCAGACCACGACTGATTGCTCCATTAACAGTGCAATGAGGTGGTACGGTCTGGCAGTGGCGATTCAGCGCTCACACAAGGACGAACATGGCTGACTACTACTGAGCCTGCCAGTGGTTTCTGTCACAGAACCAGCAAGGTCGTGGCGGGAACGAGCCCTGTGCCGAATCTTGGCTGCCAGTACTAGATCTGTAGCTCACCTCTGCTCTAGTGTTTTGTGCGACATTTATGCATCCTAACGGGGGCATTTGGGTAGACTGCATTGCAAACTACTGTATCGCTGCATCAGCTGTGGGGAAGTGTATCCGTATGCTGACGTACTTTGATGGGAATCCTGCGTGCGCCGTGCGGTCGGGTTTTCGCGCAGAACGAGTACAGTGCCAGCCGCAAGCACAGCACCTCAGGCTATACAAATAAGAACAAGTGAGTGCTGGTCGGACATACCAACTGGATGCGGAGAGAAGAGATGATCTTATCGGCACTTGTTGGAGCGACATAAGAACTTCCGTGCGTTCCGCAGTAAACACTCCAAACACCGGGGGGAGTCGGAGGGATGTCGATGAAGTGGCAAGCAAGATGGACAGTCACGTATCCTGATCAGGTTTACCATGACGGGATGAGCGGCTGCGTTAACGTGTACTTTGCAGCGAGTAGTGTCTCCTCCAGCAAGCGTCCTCGATGTGCAATCGTAAAGCATCGCAATGGTTCCGCCCCGAGGATTTTGGGATTTGCGATCACCTGGTGAGCTTTTTTTTCTCGATGGCATCGAGAGAATACTTCCTGGCTGCCTCGAGAACATATATAGCATCCTTCAACACCTCTATGTTGGGGTCGTCCACCAAGGTGCACGGGTGCCGTCTATTCAAATCGTGTGCTCCCATTTCATCTCTCCTCGTTACTCGCGGCGCTCGTGTCGGAGAACATGGCAGTCTACAACCCGAGGAATGGGCAGAGGCTCTACACGCATTGGCGGTTCTTTCCCTCTCTCGATGCGCGCTGACCCATCTCATGTAAAAGGTTGTGCAAGAGGCGACGGCATCGGGACAGCTGAACACGATATTAACGTTTTACGAGATAACGGATCCACCTGTTCCATTCCCCCTCTCTGGGTTGCCCATTCCACTGCTGCCCAAAGCGATCGACATACTCACGCGCTCAGGACGGGCTCAAATCATTGGCATTGGTGATGGTGAAGGCCCATGGCCAACCTCTCCGCAACGCTGGGTCCAACCAGGCACTACGATATTACGGATTGAGGTAGGCAGCTAGGAATTGAATCTCGACGCGATGCCTGTGCTCATGCTGCTTTGTCTGCCCCACGCTCGCACGTGAACATGTCCCAGATTCTGGCGGATGCGTATCGCGTCGACGGACCCATTAACATGCTGTGGGTATGCTGCCTTCCATCTGTGTGTACAAGACCCTCATCTCGTTTTCGCAGAGTGTTTACCACCATCCCTTGGCTTGGTCATCTACCTGTGCCGAAGCAAACTTCAGTCCAGCCGGGGCATCGCATGCATCAGCAAATCTTCACATTCCTTAGTCACACTTGGCGGCACTTAGCCACTCTCGTTAAGTAGCCAAGCAGTGTCAGTAGTGTCAAGCATGTAAGGAATTATTTTTCAAATCAAGTCATAGTTCGAAGCGCTGTTTAAGCGTTTAAGTGTGTTCAGTGTCAAAG
>JBBPRK010001305.1:0-13284 GCA_038093075.1 Boletus patriciae | reverse complement strand
GTCACATTGGTGACTGATCTGTCTGTAGTTCGTCACGACACCCCAGGAAAGTAATATCGCGCGTCGCTTACGCGCACTGATCTACCGCATGGCAAGGAAGACCGCATATCTTCCGCGTGCCCTGCGGATCGAACATTCTTCTATATCTAACAGGCGGAATCTTGCTGTCGGCGGGTTCGGAATGGTGATGACCGCACAAATGAATGGCCGCAACATTGTTATCAAGAAAATCTTGTGTCGTGATCGTGCCCGCCAGAGAGTATCTCTCGAGGTCTGTAATATTTTGAGTGGATTCTGTTCATTGCAGACTAAGACCTGGACTACCAGCGATTCTCCGGGGAAGCCATCATGTGGGGTACCTTACAACACAAAAATATTGTTCCATTCCTGGGTATCATTTCGGAAGGCACTTTCGACATTGGTCTGGTCTCGCCGTTCTTCAAAAATGGTAACATCCAAACCCACCTGAGAACACACGACCCTAAGTATTGGCCTGCCTTGGCGAGGAAATGGGGCAGAGACATCGCAGAAGGTTTACAATATATCCACTGCCACGAGCCGCCCATCGTTCATGGGGATCTCAAAGGGGTAAGAAATATTCGAGCGCATCCACTTCATTATTTCTGAGACCTACTAGGATAATGTGCTAGTTGATGATGCCGGCCATGCACGCCTTACTGACTTTGGTCAATCCTACTCCTCAGACTCACGCAAATACCTTGATTCAGCACGTGTTGGTCGTGCATGTTCCCCGGTGTATTGGATGGCGCCAGAAATTTTGACACGGCCAGGTGCCAATGCCTCAGACAAGTCCGATATATATACTTTCGGTTGTGTCTTGTACGAGGTAAGGTCGAATTCCTCATACGTTGTGTTGATGCTCATCTTCTCGTTACGATAAGATGGTGTCTGGAAAGATCCCGTTTGAAGGTCACACACCCGAATTTGTGTTAAGCCGTGTCTCCCGCGGCGAACGCCCGAACAGACCGGAATCAATCAGGGGGAATGATCCACTCTGGAAGATGGCCGAGTCGTGTTGGAACAATCGTCCTGAGGGTCGTCCCTCCGCGACGGACATTGTCTCTTTCTTCCATTAATGCTTTTTCTATGGACTCTGTATGTAACGAGTCGGCGGTAATTCCATCACACGCCGACCGTACTATCACGCGTCTCGAACAGCAGAATGAATACTCGACAGATTGATGTCGAGTAACGGACAGTTGATTGACACGGACTCGCTTGACTACGATGACCCTATACCATACCCTACTACATAGTACATAGCCCTGGTTCCGAGTAGATAAATACAAAGTATCATACGACTATCGAAAAGACTTTGAACTTCATTTTTACGTACTTATTGCAAGGGTCGGGTCCGGGTGCTCGAGCAAAATCAGCCTGAGTCAGACATGTCAAGGAGTCAAGGACGTATCCATGTACGAGCCCTGTCCACTTCCCACCGCGATTCCTTTCGCAACCGCGTGTCAACGAAGGGCCTCGCCCTCGAAGCTGCGGCCCCTGACCTCGAAACTAACCCTGGCTATCTCCCGCCCATCATATGCGCTTGGCCCCGATGGCAATTCAGCCTGTCATGAACGAAATGACGGTGGTCGATTTCCCAAATTCGTCACTTCTCCACAAAAACTAGTTCCCCCCCTCCCTCCCGCGCCTCGCGCTCCTACTCTGTTGCCAGGTGGTTGGATGTCGGCTGCTGGAGTGCATTCTGAATATTAAAACGAGAATGGATAAGACCGATCTCCTCACAGATGACGGCTCGATTACCGATCTAGTGGCGAGTGCGTTGGCACACGCCGTGGACCGCTGGCGTATCTCGGATCTCGATGTTTTCGCCTCGTGTTCACTTGGAACTTATAGCGCTCTTGTATCCAGCTTATCCCATTGCCTCAGCCCGAAAGCCTCAGGGTAATTCCGAGATTTCCTGCTCAGGCGATAGGATAAGCTGTAGAGCTACTACATCTGAGTCTTTGTAATGAACGTAGTTAGCCAAATTCGCTATCCTGTTCTTTGAAGGCACAGGCCAGCACTATAGTTACGCAAAATGTATGCCTTCGTCATGGAAAGCAGATAACAGTCTATCCTCGCCGACACGTCAGAAGACATTTCACAGACTCGTCAGCAACCACATACTTCAAAAGATCGTCGATCGACATCTTTGCTGCTCTCTGCTCCGAGTACCCCGTCGAGTTCAAGACCTCTTCTACTCTGGTCTTCATACCGACGCTGTCGTCGATCATCTAGGCACGGGTGAGATCATCACGCATGGTGCAGTATTTCGACGTCGTTCACCTTGTTCTGCAGCGAACACCACGTCCGCCAGTTCTTTTCCAGCATCTCCATGACCCCCTTGGCCATGAAGGTCGCATGGACCGTTTTGTTTCTCCGCGAAAACACGATCCGACCGAGGCCGTCAAACTCTTCAAACTTGACCGGCGGTGGCGGATCGAGCGGCGCCATGCGTACCACGGACGACTCCACCAACGGTGCCGGTCGGAAATTGTTCTTCCCGACGTGCATGAGCAAGTCTACTTTGGAATAGAGTTGCACGTTCGCAGACAGTCTCGACCATAACTCCGTGCCGGGTTGGGCGACTAATCGAAGGGCGAACTCGCGCTGGAACATGAGGATGGCGATGCGGCATATAGGTCGATGAGAAAGCAGGCGAAAGACGAGGGGCGACGAGATCTGATAGGGTGTGTTGGAGATGCAGACGTCGAAATAGGGCAGGTCGGCTTTCACAAAGTCGCCAATAATGATGTCGAGTTTTCGTTGTTCGGGTCTGGGATGGAACGCGTGTTGGATGCGATGCGACGGGAGAAAAAAAAAAGTCGATACGTACTTTCCCTGTACACGCTTCGTGACTTCTGCTGCCATCCGAGGGTCCATCTCTACAGCGGTGACATGTTTGGCTTTTTCGAGAATTCGGACCGTCAGATTTCCGGTACCGGGACCGACCTCCAGGACTTTGTCCGTGGGGCGGAGATTCGCCTGGAGAGGTATCAGCTCGGAAAAGCATTGATGTGTGCCAGCGACGCACCTTGTCTACAATTCTAATGCAGCAGAGTGAAAAAGGTGTGATCAAGGCGTGGTCCCAGTATAAATCGATGCATACGTTTGCGCGATCTGCGGATTCTTGAGGATATGTTGGCCAAATCGTTCGGTGTTGAAGATCGGATTTCGAACGCCCGACGAGCTCCCTGGGCCATTGTCATGATTTTTTGAGGATCCCGCCGCCGCGGATTTTATGGAGGATGCGTGTGTCCTCGAGAACCGCTCTGATGTCGCGCGAGGCATCTCTCACTGGCAAGCACCGGCAAGTACCGGCGTGCAAATAAACCCTTCGCAGCCGTGAGAAGGGACATCGCACCTGTGTGATCGGCGCTTGCCGGACATCTATGCTTTCCTTCTAAGGCCCAGGAATTCCGAATTCCTTCAGCACAGGCATGATGGCTGTGAGCTCGTTCATCCTGTACTCATATCAATATCAATAGTGTTCCTTCTTCGCTTACAACCTCTGAACTCCCCTGTGAATTTGTCTCTAGCCGAAATGCCCTCTCAGAGCCCGAGTGATCCTCTTAAGAAGCTTCGAGACATGTGGCGAGACAAATTCGCTCCGGGTCGCGCCCTGCACAATCACTCCACTGCAGCAGGCGTTCTTGCTGTGTCCAAGCCATTACTTGCTTTCAGTTCTCCGCAGCCATGTTTGGTCCCCATTCCTCGAGAGTCGACCGTCGTTTCCATTTATCGTAACACCTCGGATGCCGCCCAGACGTTTTTACCGCCTGTGCAAGCCGTCGCGGGTGTTATCCCCGGGGTTGGTGGTATCATCCAGGGCGTGATTGGGGGAATAACAAATGTTCTTCAGCTTGTGGATGTGATCCAATTTCATTCTTGCATTACTCCTGATGCTGAACCTCGCCATCATTAGAGATATATCCAGAACAAGCAAGATTTGGAGAAACTCACTCTCCGATTGCACCTGCTTCGCCACCACATAGACAATGTACCCACCGCTCGGACTACCGGCGTTGAAGAAGCTTTGAGACTGCGGTTGCTTAGGCATGTCACCCATGCGTAGCATGGACTGAAAAATAACACTTCACAATCAGTGAGCTGCAAACGGCGAATTCTCAACTAGAACGACTGGAAAAACGTATCCGTGGAGCTCCCTCCCTCACGCAAGACATAGCCAGATGTATCACTACTATCAACGATTATCTTTTCGAGTATATGGTGAAGGCAACAATCTCCGACAGAAAGCGTTTTTATTTTTGACTCGTTTTTCTGACTCGTTTAGGTTTTGTCTCAAATGCAACTTCAGAACAACGTTTCCGAAATCAAAATGAGTATCGTCGAATCTCACTCCAGGCAAATGCGACATATCGAAACCTCTGTGGCGACAGGCGCTGCAGGACGGCTGCCGACAGCCATATCAGGTTATGCGACACTGGTGGATGCAACAGGACGGGAGCATACCATGCTCCTCAATCATTGCCGGTACTTTGATGTACGCTTTTACAACATCACATATGTCTCCACGAAACTCAGCAGATGAGCTCAGCAACTTCATGCTATGCTCTCAGTCGTCCTTTTTCAATGCAGGCCAGACGAAGCCGAGATCCAAAGGTGGTACATTGAAAGGAAACAATACGATTTCGTGATTGACGATGGTACGAACGTAATCCAACTGACAAGGGAAAGTGATATTTGGTCAAACATGGAATCGGGCACGAGGATCACTATGAGGGTCATTATCGAAGAAGTCGTCAATTCCATCGTGACGACGATATACACCTGCCCATGCGGAACACCGAATGCTGTCAATGTCAGCATTGGGGATCTTACGGCGGCATTACAACGCGGTTGCAGCATCACATGGTTGGTTTTCTCTTATACTTCCTGACAGGGGCTAATACGAACTGAAAGTCGTCATTGCGAGCGACGATTCCAAGTCACACGCACCCGAAGAGGACTAGATGTGGTGAACAACACCAACAGTCAGCAACGAGCTGATACTGCACCGACGCCTGAGGCAAAATACCTCATTCGTAATTTCCTAGCAAAGCAACTGGTGCGTGTGCCACCTGCAATGCTGTGCAGCGGCATGTATTGACGACATGATCTTTTCCCCTCAGTTTCCGCTGGTACGTGCTTATACTTAATCCGATTTTTTCAACGTGCCCACATGCCCAGAACGATGTCGCTGGAGCGGCTGTACATCCACAAATCGATCGGCTCCAGCGGGAGATTCTCGCGTTCCATAGCAGTTGTCTAGTCCGACAAGAAGCGGATTATTCTGTGTACGGTTCATCAACATTGGATGTCATTGAAGACCTTTGCAATCCGGACGCGGAGATATCACCCGACCCCAACGATTCAGAGTGTAGGGACTCAGTTGTGGAGGGAGAACACTCCCCGCCTATTGATGTGATCTGGTTTCGCGACCCTCGTGTAGTAGTTTCCCTAAGCCAGACCTAATACTTCGGGATCAGATTTGCTCTTGCAGAGTACCTCGAGCTTTCCTGTATGTATTCCTTTGTTCTCGTATATACCATCATACTCTGCGCCGGGTGCCAGTCACCACACTGAACGCTCATGTTGCATCATTTCAGTGAAAGAACTGGTTGACTTACGGCGTAGATAAACGATAGGTCTTTGATAAGGTCACGATTTCGCTGATGAACTGTTTTGATTGTGCTTGATTCAAATCCAAATATCGTAGCGACAATCGATCGCGCCTTGGACTTGAACCTAATGCTTCGAGATTAGAAGATACTCGTTCTGATCATACGAAGGTCTGTTTTTAAGTAATGGTAACCTAGACTCCTTAGAAGTTGTGTGCAAGACACGACGGGACAGGCGGCGCGACTCGGGCGATGTACGAAACGGAAACCAGTACTGTTAACGCCGATCGTGAGATCAGCAAGAAGACTTCTTTACTCCTATCGACTGTATCCACTTCATCGGAACTCCCCTCGACAGCAGAAACTGAGTCACCGCCTTGATTTGCTTCCCTTGTACAAGTACTTCTAGTCCCGACGTTTTTCCAGGTGCAGGAGACACTTGCCAACCCACACGTTATTTGCGAGCAAGCAAGCACAATTCGTCAAACACGTACCAGTCGTTGCGCACGCACATAACCGTCTGAGCTTGTCCGCCATCTCCTCGCCCTCGAGGAAAAATGGCTCGAACCCCGTCACCACCGTACTCTTCTTTGTGCCCCGTAAAACCTTGACCACGACCGAGATCGGTTTCAACTGCCCCTCCCTGTCAACAATGCCACATGAGCACCCCCACGAAACCGTTGCACGACCGGAAACGTGACGTACTTCACCACCGGATCTTTTCCCTCTGCCTGTACCTCGTACCAGCGTTGCATCTTCTGGGAGAGTCTCTGTACAATTTCTTCTCGCTTCAGGGGTTTGACGCTCTCGGGGGCCGCGCCTTTCCGACACACCGTCGAGAGAAGCACTTCGTCGGTCCCGACACTGACATACGACCGATCTCGAGGGTCCGTGAGTTGGCGCGCGTCAACATACTTGTTCACTGCCGACTGCAAATCCGAATAACTGTACAGCGCCGAGGAGCTGTAATACATTACATCATCAGCACGTCCTCTCCGAGATGAATTGCAGAGCACATACTCGAACCCTCCCTCGGTGAAAAACCTGGCAGATCCACTCGGAGCATGCGGCTTCCACAACTCTTTCACCTCCATTTCTCGCACCTTGGATTTTTCCTCTTCCTCTCTTTTCTCTCTTTCCTCGTCTTTGATCTGTATGTCTCGGATCGACGTGTACGGTTGATGTGCAACCACGTCAGGGTGGGTGGCCACCACACTCATCACCAACGGTTCCGGTTTAATGTCTTTCACAGACAATATCCGTTGCTTATCCAGAAACTTGAAGAACGCGTGGAGAGACTTGTAATCGGAGTGCTTGATGTCAATCTGCGGGTACGAAGACGACACTTCGCTAGACGATTGCCCATCAACGAATGCAGGCCGGAAAGGCAGGATGTATGACGAGTAGAAGGTGCTTGCCGGTATGGGAAAAGACGCCGATGTAAGGGAAGTAAGCGTGGTCTTGATGGCTTGGAGGACGGCATCGCGTAAGATGTCGGAGACCTCTGCTGGGGTTTCAATCGGGGCATAGTTTCGAGAGGATAGATCTCACCTTCCTTGGAGAACGCTGGGAGTTCGGGGACAGAATTGGGCGCAAGCGATTCGGCTGGAGGCAAAGCGTTGGATACGGCCCCGTTCGTCCTGTTCGGAACAGTGGCCACATGGTCGGGCACGGACTCTTGCCTTTCGCCAGCGTTGGCCGGTTCCGATTTCGGAGCGTCCTCGTCTCGTCCTTCATCCTCCTTGGCCTTCATTTCACCAGGAGGATCAGCCTTGTTTCCCACATCGAATAGGTGGTCTTTCCAGGTATGCAACACATGAACGGCCTTTTCCTTTGCACCTGCTTTCGACGTGTCCGGGTTCACTGCCAGTCGCCCGACTGCGAGTGGTGGCCCGCTGGTTGAGGTAGATCCGGCTGTGCGTTGTACAAGACTGACGAGTTGTTGTGGTGACACGGTCGGGCTGGATATCTGAACAGCTGCGTGTCGTGTGAGGCGCAGGAAAAGCACTAGGCAAATGGAACGTGCTTACCACCAAGGTTCATAATGTCAGCATCGCCCACGAGGGCGGGTATGACTGCTGCTACTGATGTGGAGATCCACGGGAGTAGGTCATATTCCTTCCATAATGTGTAGACTAGAATGTACGGCAACGCAGAGCATCAGAGGGCGCTCAGTACGCTACACGTAATGTTAAAGATGAGTGGTACCTGTAGGGATAAGATCGTCTGCGCCCTTTCCGATCGTGAACCAGAGTGGGTCGCCTTCGGACGACAGATAAACCACCTAAGTCAGGATGAGCACCGATAGGTCCATTCAGACGTGAGGTGATGCGGGGTGCTTACGCCAGGATCGCCGGTGTAGGTTGCGACCTTTTGAGACTGGAGTCCATCTGGTATGAGTAGGTCGCCGAGTTCAGGGGATACGCCGTACGTTTGTATGACGCGCTGCTTCAGCTTGCGCCGATCAGAGGTGCGAAGTGTTACTATGGATCCTCCAGCTGATGCCGCTGTGATACATGGCACGAATGAGGACGTACCCGAGGTTTTGAACTTGGACAATGGTTTCTTGAACATCGTTGGCGGAGGAACTTAGTAAACCACGACTATCTTCTGATCTCGAAGTATTAGGTCTAGCTTGGGGAGACTAACTTGGTATAGCTTTTGTAGGTGATTGACTGCGCCCGGGCCAGGCAGGAACACGAGGCGAGGGGAAGATGATTCCCGCTACCTTTAGGGTATTGACAATTTCAATTTCTTGGTCTGTGGGTTGTTGTGGGTGTTGTTGTTTGGGTGGGGTGGATGACTGAAGGGGAGTCCAGCCATTGCAATGATGACAGGCGAACACGCGTCCGGCGCATGTCGACTATCTCACCGTGCCAGTGGCGACGCGCCATCAACATCCCCCCGACGCCAACTAACCATTCCGAATTCCTTACGGGCATGATGCATGATGGCTGTGAGCTCGTGTATCCCCTCTCACAACCTGAGTGATCCTCCCGAAAAGCTTCGAGGCATATGGCGAAACAAATCCGCTTCGAGTCGCGCTCTGCACAATCACTCCACCGCTGCAGGCGTTGCTGTGTCCAAGCCAATAATTTCCTTCAGTCCTTCGCAGCCTTGTTTGGTCCCCATTCATCGACGGTCGTTTCCGTTTATCGTAAGACCGAGTCCGATACCGCTCAGACGTTTTTACCTCCTGTACAAGCCGTCGCAGACGTCATCCCCGGGGTTGGTGGTATCATCAAGGGTGCGATTGTGGGAATAACATGTGTTCTTCAACTTGTGGATGCAATTCAACTTCATTCCCGCATTAGTTCTGATACTGAAGCCTGAGGTCCAGAAAAAACTTGAAGGTGACGGTTGACGATACTATAAGTTTGGAGGTCATCTCCATTTGGGACAATTTCTAGCGCTTCGTGGAGCCCGTCTTCGTACCGGAACGAGACGGCGCCCAATCGACAAAATACACATACTGGTGTCACGCCATGGATCATGTGGCCAGCGGGCGATCGATTTCTTGTTTGTGTTGTATATTGATGGATCGTAATACTACGGGCTAGGATGCAGGGACACCATGTCCCTGCATCATGTATAATGATGGGCCATCGTGATGATCACGAAAAACACTTGGAAGCGGGCCCATTGCAAGTAGTACCTAACCAACTTTGCGTCCAGACTCTCCACAACTTACCAACAGGAACAGGACCAGCCTCCACGTATTTCATTACTCTTGTTGGCGCGGAGAGTACCTGGTCGTGACAACGAGGGCACCATGCAAAGTTCTGGCAACAGGATGGTGGGATCGAATCTGGCTTGAAACATACACATTGAGGGCTTTGGTGACTCGTCAGGAAACCTATTTTCGAGATCAGAAGACAGTCGTTACAGAGGTCTGTTTTTAATGGCAAGACCTAAATTCCATAGAAACTATTCGCAAGATACGACGAGACAGGCTGCGCCACGGCGTCGGCGTAGGGAACGGGGAAGAGAACAGCGGTCATGACCATCGCGTCCAACAACGAAACGGAAACCAATGTTAAGTATTAGCCGATCGTGAGACCAGCGCTGTCACTTCTTTACTCGCACCGACTGTATCCACTTCCTCGGAACTCCCCTGGACAGTAGAAACTGAGTCACCGCCTTGGTTTGCTTCCCTTGTACAAGCACTTCTAGTCCAGACGCTTTTCCAGGCACAGTAGACACTTGCCCCACACGTCATTCGCGAGCAAGCAAGCACAATTCGACAAACACGTACCACTCGTTGCACACGCGCATAACTGTCTGAGCCTGTCCGCCATCTCCTTTCCCTTGAGGAAAAATGGCTCGAACCCCGTCACCGAAGTACTCCTTCTGCCCTGCCGAACCTTTACCGCGACCGAGATCGGTTTCAACTGTCCCTCCCTGTCAACAACACCACATGAGCGCCCCTGCGAAACCGCGCACAACCGAAAATGTGACGTACTTCACCACCGGATCTTTTCCCCCTGCCTGTACCTCGTACCAGCTCTGCATCTTCTTGGATAGTCTCCGTGCAATAACCTGTCGCTTCAAGGGTCTGACGCTCTTAGGGGCCACGCCTTTCGCACGCACCGTCGAGAGCAGCACTTTGTCTTTCCTGACATTGACATACGTCCGATTTCGAGGGTTCGTGAGTTGGCGCGCGTCAACATACTTGTTTACTGCCGACTTCAAATCCGAATAACTGTACAGCGCGGAGGAGCTGTACCATATGACACCAAGCGGGACAGTGTCAGGACGTCTTCTTGTGGATGGATTGGAAAGCACATACTCGAATCCCCCCTCGGTGAAAAACTCGACAGATCCACTCGCAGCATGTGGCTTCCGCCACTCGTTCACCTCTATTTCTCGCACCTTGTACCATTTCTCTTCCTCTCTTTTCTTTCTCTTCTCTTCCTCGACCCGTACGTCTCGGAGTGACGTATATGGTTGATGTGCAACCACATCAGGGTGGGTGGCCACCACACTCACCACGAGCGGTTCCGGTTTATTGCATTTCACTAACAAAATCCCTTGCTTATCCAGAAACTTGAAAAACGCGAGGAGAGACTTGTGGCTGGAGTGCTTGATGTCGACCTGTGGGTACGAAGACGACCCTTCGGTAGATGGTTCTCCATCAACCGAGGACTCGTGAACGAACACAGGCCGGAAAGGCAGGATGTATGACGAGTAGAAGGTGCTTGCCGGTATCGGAAAAGACGCGTAGGTAAGGGAGGTGAGCTTAGTCTTGATGGCTTGGAGGACGGCAACGCGTAAGATGTCGGAGACCTCTGCTGGGGTTTCAATCGGGGCATAGTTTCGAGTGGATAGATCCCACCTTCCTTGGAGAATGCTAGGAATTCAGGGACAGAAGTGGGCGCCAGCGATTTGCCTGGAGGCAAAGCGTTGGATACGGCCCCGTTCGTCCTGTTCGGAACAGTGGCCACATTGTCGGGCACGGACTCTTGCCCTTTTCCAGCGCCAGCCGCTTCCGATTGCGGTGCGTCCTCGTCTCGTCCTTCATCCTCCTCGGCCTCTATTTCGCCCGGAGGATCAGCCTTGTTTCCCATATCGAATAGGTGGTCTTTCCAGGTATGCAACACGTGAACGGCCTTTCCCTTGGCATCTGCTTTCAACGTGTCCAGGTCCACTGCCAGTCGCCCGACTGCGAGTGGAGGCCCACGCGTTGAAGTAGATCCGGCGGTGCGCTGTACGACGCTGACGAGCTTTTGCGGTGACACGGGGGTGGATACCTGAACAACTGCGTGGGTGGACCAACAGCGACCGATGTGAGGCGCAGGAAAAGAAATTGGAAGGCGTGCTTACCACCAGGGATCATGAGGTCTGCACCGCCGACGAGGACGGGTATGACTGCTGCTGGGGTGGAGATCCACGGGAGTAGATCATATTTCTTCCATAAAGTGTAGACTAGAATGCACGGCGAGGCAGAGCATCAGAGGGCGCAGGCGCAATGTTAAAACGAGTGGTACCTGTGGGGATAAGATCGTCTGCACCCTTTCCGATCGTGAACCAGAGTGGATCGCCTTCGGAGGACAGATAAACCACCTAAGTCAGGATGAGCACCGATGGGTCCGTTCAAACGTGAGGTGATGCTGGTACTCACGCAAGGATCGCCGGTGTAGGTTGCGACCTTTCGAGACATGAGACCGTCTGGTACGAGCAGGTCGCCGAGTTCAGGGGATACGCCATAGGTTCGTACGACGCGCTGCTTCAGCTTGCACCGATCAGAGGTGCGAAGGGGCGCTATGGATCGCCCAGCTGATGCCGCTGTGATACATGTACATGAATGGGGACATACTTAAGGTTTGAATATTCGACAATGGTTTCTTGAACATCGTTGGCGGAGGAGCTAAGTAAACCACGACTATCTTCTGATCTGGAGGTATCAGGCCTGGCTTAAGGAGACTAACTTGGTACAACTTTTGTAGTTGGTTGACTGCGCTCGAGGCAAGGGCACTGAGTTCGAAGGGGAAGGTTGGTGGGCCACGATAGAAGGGAAGAGATAAGTACAATAGACTATATATACAAAGAATTAGCTCAGCACGGGGTTCAGGGGCGAAAATGAAATTAAAAACACGACGGACAAGATAAAGAAAGGTGAAATTCTGAAGGGGCGCACCATGGCTGAAAGTAGCGTAGCTACAGTATCCGTGATCCGGGTGGCGGGACACGCGCTGCGCACGTTCGTTATTCCTGGACCCGATTGAAGGTCCATGTCTCAAATCCGAAAACGTGTGTCGCCAAAATGCTGCCATAAATGGGCTGTGACCAGTTAGACACTTCTCAGTTGTTACAATTGGCACCTTTCATTTGCTTCCTAGCCTCTTTTTTCGTCAAGTTCTTGCACCACGTGCAACGATAAGGCCTTGTGGGTGCCCGCAGGGCCGTGGAATGGTCTCGGGCGTAAGTAGATATCACGGCCTTCCGGGCGCTGCCCCTGGACCCAGCATCTTTGATAATGCACGTGTGGACACACAAAACGGACTAGCGAGCATTCAAGACACACGAGTACATGATACGGAGTAGCAAGCCTGCGTACACGACGCACTTTACATCCGGCGAGCTTTCTTTTTGGGAGAGGGAGACATTGAGGGCAGGTTGATCGTTGTGTATGATGGGCGGAAATGTAGGTGGCGAGCTTTCGATCCAAGTTGCTTGAAGGTGGAAGTCAATCGGACTCGTCGCGTATATTACAAGGTTAGAACTGAGATGTGGAGATGATGAAGATAAGAGCTACGCCCAGAGAATAGAGTATAAACTTGTCGACAACTGTTGTCATTTATTTATGTTTGGTCCTGGTCAATTAGGGGTGACAGATTTGACCCCGGAAAGCTGTCCCTGGTCAGGAATACAATTCAAGGTTGCCTTTTTCGGCGGGCAGGTTTAGTAGTATCCCCTCCGCCAACGTTTACTTACGTCCATGTTCAAGAAACCATTGTCGAATATTAAAACCTCGGGTATGTCTCCATTCATGTACATGCATCACGGCGGCATCAGCTGGACTCCATAGCACCCCTTCGCACCTCTGATCGGCGCAAGCTGAGACAGCGCGTCGTACAAACGTATGGCGTATCCCCTGAACTCGGTGACCTGCTCGTACCAGATGGTCTCATGTCTCAAAAGG